>BMAO01035001.1:0-117644 GCA_019973975.1 Trichonephila clavata
AAGTTCAGGCAAAGAAAGAGACAGAAGCAAAACAAATTTGACTTATTTGTAAAGTCTATTTATTAAACAAAAGGTAAAGAGCAAAAAAGATGCTATTGTTTGACATAATTATAAAAATTGCGATTTTTACTCCTGGAGCAAATTTCAAAAAGAACCTATTTACAAAAACAGTATAACATGGTTAGTATGATGGTTAATACGAGTATGTCTCCCGGACGATGCAATACAGGCCTTACAACGCTACGCATGCTGAGTATCAAATTATCAATCTGATTTGGGGAATATTACACCACTCATCAAGCAATGCTCCGAAGTTCCGGTAGACAGGTGGGAGGGGTTGACGGGCTGCAATTCGTCGGCCAAGCATATCCACACATGCTCTATTGGATTCAAGTCCGGTGAGTATGCTGGCCATCATACGGGTGATATCCTCCGATTGAAGGCATTCGTCTACAATGTTTGCACGGTGAGGACGGGCGTTGTCATCCATAAACAGAAATTCAGCACCATGGCGCCCGAAACAAACGTACATGTTGTTCCAGAATGACATCCCGATAGATGTGGCTGTCATCGTTACAACTCTGAACATGCAGGTCAGTTCTGGAACCAAGAATAATTCCTCCCCAAACGAGCCATTCTGCACCACCGTAACGGTGTCGTTCAATGGTGTTCTCTTGGTGGTAACGGGTACCTGGCGCTCTCCATATGAAAGTCGGCGAGAATCAGACTGCAAACTAAACCTGGACTCGTCGGAAAACATCACACAAGACCACTGTTGCGGTGTCACAATGCATGCTCTCTACTCCAGGTTAATCCAGGCGACAGTGAGTTGCGGTAAGAGGAAACATCTGACAGGCCTACGAGCATATAGACCAATGTGCCCTAAGCGTCTGTATACTGTCTGCCTTGAAACTGTCGTACCGGTAACTTGAGAGAGCTGACGAGATAGGTCTGATGCTGTGCTCCGTCTGTTTCTTTTGGCAGTAACTGCCAAATACCGGTCCTCATTCGCGTTGTATCGGGGCGACTGTCTGTAACATCTACTCCATTAATCTTGGAATCGTTTGAGATGACACCTGGCGATTCAAGTTCTCGATCTTGGGTACTCCACATTCCATCTCTAATACTATTATCATGCTTCCTTTGTGCATAAATGCTTATGCACTGAAAGTTTAAAGCCTTGTGACAATTTTCTTTTGCATTTTTATATTCTTACATCTCGTCATTGTGAGTACTATGCTGATCTGGTGGTTTCCTGTAATTTATTTTTTTCAAGATGTGTGTGATATTCTCAGGTGAATTTTATTTTAGAGTTCAATTTCTGTGTGATTCTGATTATCTTAATTTATGGAATGATGTTATTGTGTTCAAAGTAGCTGTTTAACTTTACACTAGGGATCATCAAACTATGATTAAAAAAGTCCCACTGCGTGAAAAGGTGCATTTTAATTCTGCAAAACTACATCTTCTGCAAGAAAAAAAATTCTCATCATAAGTTGGACCTGTTCAGGTGAAATTTCAGTATACTTCTCATCAGGGATACTTCCCTTAAGGATTATGATTACTCCATCAGAAAACCACTACAGGATCGCCCATATCATGATAGTTCCACTCCCATCATTGACAGTTGGAAGGAGACTTTCATGATCACACGCTTGTGCAGGTGTCCTCCAAACGTGTACCCTTCCTGTTGTAAGAAAAAAGTGCAAAAGATGATTCGTGAGACTATGTTACTTTCTTCTACTTATCAATCCACCAGGTTTTGGGAGTGTAACACCACTGTAAACGACGTTTGGCATTAGCATCCGTGAAAAGTGGCTTGGGAATAGCTTCTGTGCCGCGAATTTCTGTTTATAAGGGGGTGCCTTCTAACTGTAATAATTGACACTGGAAGATACATATGCTGATTGAGCAATGTGGTCACTTTTACTGCAGTTGTCTAGCTGCATTTTATCGCAGTTAGACAACTTGTTTTAATATCCGTTGTTTCAATATTCGTCGGTCTCTTTCACAGAGCTTCTCCTTTTGTCGACTGATTTGCTTTGCCAAGCTTGTCTTGCTACGCTGGATGTATGCTTTCATAATTTTAGACACTGTATCTCTAGAAACGACTAAAATTTGGGGTGTTTCGGTCACACTTGATCCATCCAGGCGGGCTCCTATGGTTTGGCTTCTTTGAAAATCTGAGACGTCCGAAAATTTATGATTTTGAAAGAAATCCAACACAGACAGAAATTTTAATAAGGCCTGCAAAAACATATATATTTCAACATATAAATTTTTTTTTATCTATTAAATTAGTGAGTGAGTTTTTAACGGCAATCTTCAAGTATTAGGAGTTCCGTGAGTTGAAAAAGTTTGAAGACCACTGCTTTAGACGATAGCACTTCAACATGAAAATTACAAGAACTTATTTCTACCCAAGGAAGTTCAATTTTGACTGGCATTCATCTTGGGTCAAATGTCTAGATGTGATGAAAATAATTTGTTATGCGTTATAAGCATTCTTATACAAATACTTAATTTTAAAATATGTTTTATGAAAAAGTATCAGACTTTTTTTAACATGTTCTTCTAATTTTGTAAAACATTTTTGTAAAATTAGAAATAAAGCGTTTTATAACAAAAAAAATTAATTTTTAACTTCTAAACTATTTCATGTGCATTGCTATCACAAAAATCAAATGTTTTAATGATATCAACAAAGGGAGAAGGTCTTATGATAGGGTTTTTGTTTATTTTTTCTACAGGCTGAAAACACTTTCATGTTTTTCCCGGTAGTTAAACTGTGATAATTTCTTTTATATTAGAGCTTATTCAACATATGCTCTACAATTTAAGTAATAGCGAAAAATCTATTATTTAAAAACGAAAGGACATAATTTTAGCTATACAAATAAATTGACCGTTTAGTTCCCTTTTAGAAAAACTGTTTCAAAACTAACTATGTCGTTGTATTTTTCAAGCAATGTGAACTGAGATAATGGGGTTCTAGTTTAAATGGCGACTATGATTACATTTTTACGAAGCATTTTTATTCATATCATTAATTGTTATTAGAAAAATAATTAAAAATTGGTATGTAAGCGTAACGTTGACTCATTTTATCAAATCAAAATATTTCGCAGCTGGTTATATAAATCACTCATGCAATTGTTCAGACATAACAATAATAACAGTGTTATAATTTGGTGACATTTTTTTTTCTTTTTAACTTTCTTTTTATCTGGCGCAATCGGTTGAGGATGAGTAATTCGCTTGTAACTATTAAATTATGAGTGGTCCTAGCTGGAAATTTCAATGAATAGGTTTAACTGTTGACTCTGTTGTTGTTGTTGTTACTATTGCCACCTGTCTAACGTAGTCAGATCAAGGTCCACAATATTCATCATGGTATCGGGCTAGATTGTACGCCGGTCGTTAGCCGTAGCTTTGAGCACCATACAGTTGACAGTACGATTTGGCTCGGTTCCACCCCAATTTTGATGGAGAACACCCTCTGAGTGGTCAGGGGCTCCCACCTCTCTTCCCTTTCCACCACCTCACGAGAGGACTTGCGGCTGGACGGCTATTTAGAAGTACCCCATGCGCGAGAGAGAGAGAAAAGGGGCACCATACATTTACAAACATCCATGTCTTCTATGGGATTCGAACCCAGGCCCTGCGGCACAGCAGTCAGCATCGCTAACCACTATACCGGATGGGCGACACTGTTGACTCTGCTTTGTGAAATCAAAATAAATTGGCATCTATCTTTATGTTTTACATATTTATTTATTATTATTTTTGTTTTTTATAAAATTATCGAAACATATTTTAGAGTTACAACGCTATTATTACTTTCCAAATTTGGATCAAGTTTATGTAAAAAGTCAGAAAAATAACTCCATTTCTGTTTAGAGTAAGGCCCCTTTGTAGCAAAAAATACTCTTTATAGAACTTCGCATAAAATATCTTTCCTACGTTGTATATATTCCAGTTATTTCAAATCATTGTAAAATTTCATGAAATATAATCAAAGAAATAAAAATTTGACGTGAAAGAAGCGATTTTCACTTTAACTTACCCATGTTCTTGGCAGATTTTTGATGCGTAACATCTTTCCTCTCGATTGCTGGAGATTTGTGGGAGAGATTTCTTAAAAAGGGACGGAAATGCGTTACAGGAAGTTGGGGAAGGGCACGCTATTCAGTGAAGTTCTGTTTTTGTCCCTCATTCGGGAGGGGCTCCTCCCCCCTCCCCCACCCACTGCGGTCTAGGCCGTGGGATCTTTGTTATTGTTTCCTTACTTTAGGATCAGGGAAGAAGCTAAGTCCTTTAGGCAGAGACGTGGTTAAACAATGACGAACGTGTTTCGATACCTGACTTCGATTGCTGCGTACAATTTAAACGACCGGGTCACAGAGCAGCTGGTGTTGCGATCTATCGTAAACAGAACAACTCACATGTTGTGGCTCGAGATATGGATATTACTTATCGTCAAACAAGTGGACTGGGTATTGTTATTCAAGATATTGGGGATATGTGTGCGGCAAAATGCTTATTTGAAAATGGACAAACAGTGATTTCGGTGGTCGTATACATTTCTCCGAATCAAACGGTTCAAAAAATTAAAGATTTCCATGAACACAAATCGAAATGTTTCAACAACTAACAATGGTACTGTTATTGAAGCTATTTTTCAACGGTTTTTAAATACTTTGAAAACACAAGTATATGTGTCATATTTTAGTTATCATAAATTATCATTACCGCTCTTCCCCAAATTGAACAAGAATACTTATTTTTGATAAAAAATCGCATTACTCCTTGTGTTAGTTAAATAAAATTTTCATTAAAGATATAATTATTCCGTAGAAAATTATTTCCAATCCTACTCGATTCATTTTTTTCAGGATTTAAGTTGCTATTGCGAATTTACCACGATAACATGTCAGATGTTACACATCGTACTGTAAGGCTCGTTTCAGTTTTTTTTTTCTCTTAACTCTTTTTTTTTTTTTAGGCTTCCGATTACTTGAGCAACTTTTTTTTTTTTTTAAAAATGGACGTATGGGTATTTTTCTTTTGTAGTTTTTAGATCTGTTAATTATATTTTAAGAAAAATATGCTAAAGTTATGAAAAAAAGAATTTATTATTTGTAAAAATGGGAACAAATTGGTAAAAATTTACAAAAAATAATATATCCATTCTGTATCAAAAATGTATGAACAAATCCTCAATTTTCAATTTTGAGGAATTACTTTACTATTCATTTTTCAAAGGACCATTAGGATAATAGATATTTTAAATTTTACCAAAACTAGAGCATTTATCGTAGTTATTATATGAAATTGCCTTAAAAACAGTGATTATATTCACATAAAGGACAGTAAATTGCATAACAAAACAGTAATTGATAAATTTGAAAGTTAAAACACTTCTACTATTACACAGAATACACAAAAAATGCCAGTTAATTATTTTGAAAACTTTTTGAGAAATTGCTATCCCCGTTTGATCATTTAAAAAAAACACATTTCGAATAAAGCATATTTTAAAGTATATCATGCTTTAAGTAATGGTATCTGCTGTTATGCTAAAATACTTATAGTTTTTGTTCAAGTTAACGAAAAATAAAAAAACTTCAATTTTATATAAATTTAATTAGAAACCTTAGAAATAAAATCGGAAAAAAAATTGTCAATTGTTGGCAAGACACGCAATTTCAGGGATGTCGGATACCTTAACAATATATTCCATAGAACATAAAATTCTTGAAAAAAAATATAATTGCGTCCCATATACAGAGAGAATGCTCGCATTTATTTATATTCCTAATTCCAAATACATTGATTTTCCATTTATTATCCCCTAACGGAATTCCTATTCAGAAATAATTCATATATTAGAAAATCATGTTAGCATTATTATCTCGCAATTTTTAATCACTCCATTGAAACAGTTAACGACCATATGTCTATGTTTAAAGTATGCCAAACGAATCTAAACAACGAAATCGCAGATTTGATTTTAATTGGAGGATCACAAATAGCATTCGTTTCAGATATTTATCCAATATTGTGTTAAATATTTAATCGTCATCGGCTTTAGAATATAACATTGGTGCCATGTCATAATTGTTTTATTTTACTTTTACTTTTAGGAGCATTCGTTTGGTTTTAAAATGATATCTTAAGTAAATATTTGAATTCAATTGAATTTCTACCAGTTTTGTTGGCTGAAACTCGAAAAATAAAACGCTCAGATAAGGAATAGCGATATTGGAATTAAATTAAAAATCTTTAATTGGCTGAATTTTAGTGAACAATAACAATAACACATTCTTACTAGAGAACTTTCAAATGTCTTTGGATATTGATTTTGAATTTTTCAAATGGGAATCAACACAAAACTGCACTTTCTAAGGAAAAGAACACTGATTCTCGATTTATTTCAAGATACACAATTGTTAATCGAAAACGGATTGATTGAAAGAAAAATAAAGTGAATCTTTTCTTGAAAAATATATTTTTTTTTACATAAACAAATTTACTATTTAGTCCATTCAAAGCTATTCATATGGAAGTAATATTTATTTCAAATTAAAATATTTAAATTTCTTGTTGTTTTAATTTGATAAAGATATGCTTTTTATTTCGATAAAGGTATAAGTTTTTTTTTTACTTTGATTGACTAACTATTAAAATTTGGAGAAGATTAATCGAATAAATTAAGGTTTCTTCAAAATTAAATATAATTTTATCAGAATGAAACACAAAAAGAGACAACTGTCATCATTAATTGCTATTATATATATTAACATTCGTAGAGAGGTAGATGTACAAAGAGAGAGATATTTGTAGGGTGTAAAAATTAAAAGAAAGGATTCAAATCTACACAATTTCCCCCAATGTTGTTGTTGTTTCTGGTGCTGCTGCTGTTGTGTGTGTTGCTTGCTGTTGTTGTTGCTTGCTGTTGTTGCTGCTGCTGTTGTCGCTGTGGATGCTGTTTTTGCTGCTATTGTTGCTATTGCTGTTGCTGCTATTGCTGCTGCTGCAGCTATTGTTGTTTCTAACCCCTAGATGGGCTATCTAAGACAAGACCGACTCCATCAGTTGGTATACGTCTAAAAAATCCAAGAATAAAAGTGATTTTAAGAATATATCTTCAAAGTTGAAATTTAAGCAACGTATAATGTGTTCAGGTGATGCCTGAGCAGCATTACACTTCGTACGCATCTTAAAAATGCTTAGCTCTTGTTCAAAGGTGGGAGATTTTAAGAGTCCACTTGCAAATCGAGATATGTAAGTATATTGGCCTCCATGGCCCACAATGATTAGGGCACCACCTGGACGCTTTTAGGGTACCAGACATGTTAAGGAGGAACTACCTTTCAATAATTTTTTCTGATTTACTATCGGAGAAACCCTCATTGAAAGTAGAATGCAAATCAGGTCAGAGAATGTAAAGAGGAAATCCTTAGTCAGTGAGTCTGTTATCTCGTTACCAATAATTACGACATGGGACGGAATCCATTGAATATGGAATTCAAAGCTTACAGGTAATTTGTCAATCAACCTTAAAATAGATATCTCGACCTTGTCATCGACCTTCTTCCAGTTATTTAAAGGATAGTTAGTGGAACGGATACCAGTCATTGTGTCCAAATGCTTTTAAAACCAAGTTCAGCAAGATTGCCATCATAGTTAAGAACCTTTTCAAGAGTGATTAGTTCTGATCTGAAAACATAACAAGAGTTTGAAATTCTGAATCTGAAACTATGGAAGTCTTAGTGTAGACATCACTTCCATTATGACTTTGACCACTCTGTCTGCTATCAGTACAAATTTGAAGAGCATCACAAGGCATATGATTAAGAATTTCAAGAGCCATTTGTCTCACAAAATCAGGACTATAATTAGTAATTTTAATTGGGTAATGAAGTTCAGTATGGAAGTAGACGCCACTGAATACTTTGGTCAGGCTGAAATATGGTTTTAAAGAGTAATATTTAACATGGTGAGGTGGCAGCAGATTAACTAAGTTCTACAAAGATGCTAGAGAGAACGAACTATTTCTTTTCAATCTACAATTATAAATCCAAATCATGAGGTAGGAGCAGGTAATTTCATCCAACCTTATAATTTATTCATATATAAATAATAGTTCAACATTATCCATCATTGTAATCAAATATCATATTATTTCCTTTATTAACCCCTTCAGGACCGACGTACGGAGGAAGAAACGTTTCCCCA
Source organism: Trichonephila clavata (assembly GCA_019973975.1). Lineage (NCBI taxonomy): Eukaryota > Metazoa > Arthropoda > Arachnida > Araneae > Nephilidae > Trichonephila > Trichonephila clavata. Next base: position 8,242 of record BMAO01035001.1, read on the forward strand.
GACCCGCACTTTCCGAGAGTATACGCACGCATGGGACAGGCCGAATTTCACTGCTAAGCCTCATTTCTTTTAAAAATTCATATAAAATCTTTAATGCAATCGAATACGCTAATATTTGGAATTTACTGTCATTGATTATATCTAAATACACAGTACAAATTTTTTCGCTATATTTTAAAAAAATAAACAATTGTAAATTTTAAAGAAAATGTTTTCATTTTAATAAAAAAAGTACTCGTTATGAATGTCTGATGGCCAATTAACTAATAAACTATCCATTTTTTAAAAAATTTAGTCAAAATATAAAAAAATAATCACGAGCTCAATAAATCACGAAACTTTAAATACCCAATTATCTCGAAAAAGTTAAACATCTTTAGTTGTTTACATTCATAAATACCCCGGATCTAATTAAAAACAAAACTCGAAGCAAAAAGCACATATTTAAGTTCAAAGTTTTGTGAAACATTATTCGAAAAAAAACTGACTTAAACCGCCATCAAGAGCCTTGAAAAAATTGTTTAAAAACGTTCCAAACTCAAATCGCACCTGTGTGATCGTGGGCCTCAGAGCAGGGAAAGGGCACGACATACATTACTACACTCATGTCCATAAATTAAGGATAATTCAGAATCACACAGAAATTGAACTCTAAAATAAAAATTTCACTTATAGAATTATCACACACATCTTGAAGAAGAATATGCAAATTACAGGAAACCACCAGATGGCGCGGATAGTACGTCACAATGACGAGAGTGTAAGAGAGGGGTATATAAGGTATGGTGGCAAAGAAGTAAAATTGTTCACAAGCGCTTTAAAAGCCTTTCAGTGCAATACCCGCATAGTTATGACCCAAAGGAAGCATTTGGATGATTTTTTACAAGGTAGAATTATCGGACGACTGGAATGTGGAAGTACCCAGCTGCAAGTATCCGAGGAACTTGGAATCGCCCAGAGTGTCATCTCCAGGCTTTGGCAACGATTCCAAGAGGATGGTAATGTGAGTAGATGTTACAGCACAGGTCGCCCCCGAGTTATAACGCCTAATGAGGACCGGTATTTGGCAGTTACTGCCAAAAGAAACAGACGGAGCACAGCATCAGACCTATCTCGTCAGCTCTCTTCAGCTACCGGTACGACAGTTTCAAGGCAGCCCGTGTACAGACGCTTAGGGCACATTGATCCATATGCTCGTAGGCCTGTCAAATATATTCCCCTTACCGCAACTCACTGTCGCCTGCGATTAACCCGGAGTAGAGAGCATGCATCGTGGACACCGCAACAGTGGTCTTGTGTGATGTTTTCCGACGAGTCTACGTTTAGTTTGTAGTCTGATTCTCACCGGACTTTCATATGGAGAGCGCCAGGTACCCGTTACCACCAAGAGAGCACCATTGAACGACACCGTTACGGTGGTGCAGGATGGCTCGTTTGGGGAGGAATTATTCTTGGTTCCAGAACTGGCCTGCATGTTCAGAGTGTAACGATGACAGGCCACATCTATCGGGATGTCAATCTGGAACAACATGTACGTTTGTTTCGAGGCGCCATGAGTGCTGAATTTCTGTCTATGGATGGCAACGCCCGTCCTCACCATGCAAACATTGTAGACGAATGCCTTCAATCGGAAAATATCACCCGTATGGGTTGGCCAGCATACTCACCGGACTTGAATCCAATAGAGCATGTGTGGGATATGCTTGGCCGACGAATTGCAGCCCGTCAACCCCTCCCACCTGTCTACCGGAATTTCGGAGTGCATTGCTTTTGTTTTCTTTAATAAAGTTACATCTCGGAGGGTCGATTCACAGCTCGAAACCCCTTGGGTGGGCTTGATTCTCCCGAGTAAGTAAAGTAAAGTAAAGATCAGATTGATAATTTGATACTCAGCATGCGTAGGCGTCGTAAGGCTTGTATTGCATCGTCCGGGAGACATACTCCGTATTAACCATCATACTAACCATGTTATACTGTTTTTTGTAAATAGGTTCTTTTTTGAAATTTGCTCCAGAGAGTAAAAATCGCAATTTTTATTAATTATGTAAAACATATAGCATCATTTTTGCTTTTTACCTTTTGTTTAATAAATAGACTTTACAAATAAGTCAAATTTGTTTTGCTTCTGTCTCTTTCTTTGCTTGAACTTCATTACTTTTAATGTATGGACATGAGTGTATATGCATTTAAAAAAACGACCTACATTACCTTTTTCATTACTCGTTGTCTTTTCGCCGTTGTCAGCTTAGGATCATCCTCAGAGACCCATTCATTGCATTCTTGATGTGTGGGATCGCTAAGAAATTTGTATGTACTCTTCATCACCCGTTACAATTTTAGAAATGATACGGTGACCACCATCATTTATTAATTTAAAGGTTTTATTACGAATTCTGACTCTCTTTTCTTTTTGATACTCGGTTAGATTATGGTGAAACCAAATGGAAAACTACGTTTTTCATATCAAATTCTTCGTCTACTGTGTTAAAATACTTTTACTCTCTAATTCAACCGTTAATTTTTTTATTGTGTGTAACTTCTCGCCTGAACGTTCCTCAAAAATTTCAGTTACCCTCATAAAACCAAGATTATAAGCATATTTTTCTATATCTGATCATTTTCCCTCATTAATTGAGTACTTACTACATAAAATAGTCGTTTAATTTTATGTGTATTGACTAATCTTGTACTTAAAAACGAACTTATTTTAAATTTCTGCTGTAAACAACTACGAACTTACTCCATGTTGCTTTCTAGCATTTTTCACGAAAAAGACAAAGAAGTGTTCTTTTATTTTCTCCTGTTCTCGAGAACAGAGAACGAATCATCATTAAAGCGAAGTTCATTATTTAAAATTTAATTGCACGGCATTGCTCAGAAGGAAGAACTCTCAAAGGGCCGTTGCATTTTTCACTTAAAAGAGGAAATGTAGAAATACTTTACAAATGATTCTCATTGCAACAACTTCTAAAAGAAGATACTTTTGAAATTAAACAGAATTTTTCCCTTTTACTGTAGAATATATGTTGTTTTCTCAAAAAGAGCAGTGGAGATTTAAATGCCACCATAAGATTAAACTTTACGATTTATTGCTTTGGGTTGAGGTCTGTATTGGGAAAAGTAGAAAACTTGCTGTGTTTCTTTTTGAAATATACGTTTATATATATATAAACCTATACAAATTAAAAAATTAAAAAATAACAATAATTTTAAACTCTTACATGTATTTCTTACTCCTAAATTTCATAAAGACCCAGTCATGTTTTGAACATTTACTTATGGTTTTAGTACATATATGAGCAAATCAGGCAAAATTCTCCATGAAATTTTAAAAGTACAATAAATAATCCTCAGTCATACTTAAAAATAGTAAAGAACTAATTGAACAAATTGTGACGAATATATGCGAGGTCCTACTAATCCCTCCATGACACTTTTAGAAAAATATTTATTTCAACCAACTTTCGCCGAGTAAGAAAGCATGATTATGTAAACAAAGTATATTAGTTACATTCTGCTTTCGAGAGTTTGAGGAGTTGGCAAGTTGGAATTAGTAAGGAGTTGATAATTGATTTCACGAGTTAGTTTGTTAGTTGAAGATTGAAAGATCGTGGAATTATTAAGAGATTTTGGAGTTTGTCCATGGAAAGGATTACGGAGAGTGAACCTAACGACAGTGATTAAATCAAGATAAAGATCTGCTGCAAGATTAAAGTGTAGGATCCGCTTCATAAAAGTATTGATATCGTGAGCCTTGTTTAATTAGAAGTTAACTTGTTAGTGTGCGCCGTAGTTTATATTGAGCGTATTTAACCTATCGTAGATTCAGTTGAGGGTCCGTAGTAGTATCCCCGTGTTATAGAATCTCACCTTCGCTCTCTAATATTTGATCATTTATCTTAGTTAGATTGTTAATGTGTCTGATTGATATTTTGGTAACAATAAATTAATTAGATTGAAATCATGTATCTTGATTGTTCAGTTATCCGGTTCTGCGGCTAACTAAACCTAGCCAGGTCTGCGGGTAGACAAGGGGTTTCAGATGGAAGAAGGGACCGTACGGCATTACAAATTTAAAGGTAAAAATATTTCTTCAGTAAATAGTTCAGATTTTGAAGATATTCTTAACTCTAATAATATTGATATGAATAAAATACTTGTAAAATAACATAAATCTGACATATATTTAAAAATGTCAATTATGATACATTTGGTTCTCTAATTAAGTTTGTACTAAAAGAGAACTATGTATATCATAATGATAACTATTATCAACAGATTAAAGGTTTGCCACCAGGTGGCCCAGCTAACAAATGTCTTGCCAATTTATATTTACATTATTTTGTAAATATTTTCATTACAACTCAGAATAATACATTATTCCCCATATAGATGATATAATTATTTTTGCAAGCATTAAAACGTGAAACCTAACACTAATTTCTATCCACAATATCTTCATTTAATTTGGACACAAATTAACAAATATGAAACAATTTTTCTTGATATAGAAATTAAATTAAAATATAATGATATAAGTTACTAATATTTATGATAAACGAGAAGATTTTAAATTACATATTACAAAAGTACCACACTGTGAGAGTAATATACATGTTTGTTAGAGAAATATTGTTATTAATTACGTACAGTGCAATAAATTTCTAGATTAAAAGAACCAGAAACAAAATTTTAAAAACTCTAAATATTTTAATGAATACAGCTTAATTCAAAAATACCCAATTGATTTTAATTATAGTTATCTGAATAAAGAAATTCTAAATAGTAAAGATTAAAACTCCATAGTTTATTATTATAAATTTTTCATTTTTCCTAGATAAATGTAGTTACCCACAGATTCTAATTTTACACTGCTGGCCACCGTAAATGCAACACCCTGAAGGAAGCATGCAAATACCATGAAATTTACAACATGCATTAGCGGAGGTGAGATATGCAATTAATTGGAAATTCAGCGCAGACACACATGCCACCTGTGGTGCCACCTCAAAGCGCTATTTAAGGCTTGGAGATTTTGACGATTTCAAGTTCAGCAATTGTGTTTTTCTAGTGGTTTTTTCAAAAAACGATCAGTTATGTCTCGTAGAAACAGCGATCAGCTTTTGATCAAGTATCCGATTTCGACAGAGGAAGGATAGTGGCCTACCGAGATTGTGGAGTATCTTTCAGGAAAATTGGTTGACGTGTTGGACGAAACCAAACAACTGTAATGCGGATATGTGACCGTTGAATGCAGGAGGGTACGATGGACCGACGTGGTCGATCGTATCCACCTCAGTGCACTACATCAAGTGAGGACAGGCAAATTGTGCGCATGGCAGTGACGGATTGCTCAGTCACATCGTGAACCATAACACAGCACATTGAGTCGATAACGCATCATTCAGTGCCTGCGCGTACCATTCCACGCCGTTTACAGCAAAGTGGTCTGTCCGCAAGACGTCCATTGCATGGTCTACACTTGACGCAGAATCACAGACGTCTCCACCACCAATGCTGCGATGAAAGAAGGATGTGGGAGGTAGAATGGAATGAAGTTGTCTTTATTGACGAGTCACACATCTGCCTGCAACACCATGATGGTCGGATTCCAGTCTGGAGACACAGTGGAGAGAGGATGCTGAACAGCTGCGTTATGCACCGCCACACTGATCCGGCACCGGGTATTATGGTATAGGGATGGATATCACTATTGCACTCCTCTAGTACGCATTGCCAGTACTTTAGTTAACGCTAATATCCGAGGTATTGGAGCCAGTTGTCCATCCTCACCTTCAGGGCATGACCACAGCCATTTTTCAACAGGATAATGCGTGACCACACGTGGCACGCATTGTCCAAATGTTCTTCGTCAATCACCAAATTGAATTGCTTCCCTGGACGGCTCGCGCTCCGGATCTTTCGCCGATAGAAAACATGTGGCCCATGGTTGCTCATCGATTTACCCAGATTAACCCCCCAGCATCCACACCAGATCAACGTTGGCAACGTGTGGAAGCTGCTTGGTCTGCTGTACCCCAAGAGCACATCCAAAGTCTCTTTGAATCAATGCCGTGTGGCAGCGGTGATCTCCAACAATGGCGGCTGCTCTGACAGGAATCACTCTTCACAGAAGTCTATAAATTTAATCATTTGAGACTTGGTCAACATGCTATCTACAAAATAAATTTTGTTGTGCCATCTCTTGTTTTTCTTGGTGTTGCATTTACGGTGGCCAGCAGACTAGATAAAATTACTTATTCTCTTATATTTTTAAATTCATATATAATTTTATAGTGTTCCAAGGGTAACGGTTGTATGTTTACAATTTTTAATTTTTTAATTCTATTCTTTTCATACTTTTGCTAAGTGCTACTCTTGAACCCTTCCCATGCTTTGAATTTGCATTTGAGTCCAGAATCTTGCAATAACTTGTTTATTGTACTCAGACTTAGCGCATCTTTGAATGCAACTTATAGGTACCTTTTTCTTGCATTGGATTTAGATATTCTATCCTTTATTTTCAATATGTTTTTGCTCAGTATTATTTACAGAGAGACGAAAGGTTGGCTGGTCCCAAAACATGTTCAGCCCCACTTTTATATAAATTATTTTATATATAAGCGGTCCTAAATCAGCAATGTTTATAATACTGTAGCATCCATATTTTTTATATTTAAATGTATTATTTTCATTTTTCATATATCCTTTCTAAAATCTATTGTTTGGTTAACTTGCAATTTCAATTTTTTTTTCAGTTTTGATTAATGTTTATTCATTTATCTTATGTAGAGAAATGTTGACTCGCTATATATATACACTTGACTCTCGATAATTCAAACCTTCGATAATGCGAACCTCTCGCTAGTCCGAAGTATATGCTCAGCCCCTAGAAAAACTCTTGATATTTCGAACTAAAACAATACGTTTTGGTACACTCACTATTTTGAAGAAAAATCTGAAGCTGTCCGGAATAGAAAACATGATAATTGGAAGTAATTTAATAAAACTCTCGACAATTCAAACACTCTCTATTATGTAGAATCCTGTAGCAAACAGGTTGGTCCTTTCATATTTTGTTTGTATTGATCCTGCTTGTCTCCCCTGTAACGTATTCCCTTTGATGACCATCAGAGTTGACTCTGATAACTCTGACAGAAACTAAAGTGTGAAAAAGAAACTACGCAACTTTTTCCTTGAAAATCATGTTGAAGCGGACATTTTCTAGCTTCATTTATTCTAGAAAAATCTATTGAAAGATTAAATTGAATGCCATAAAACAAAAAAAAGACAACAGATTTTTTCGTCAGAAAAATTTATTATGTATAAAACAAATTTTAATAGTTGTTTTAATGCATAAATATATTTTTTTAATACATAACTTTTAACTTGTGTATTTTGCTTATACTGTATAAATAATATGTACTTGTTATAAAAATACTTTAAAATAGTTTTATACATATGTGTAATTGTTGCTTTATTACATATTTTCAAATTTAAATGTGCTAGAAAAAAAATTCTCTTCATGTATTTTGGGAGTTTTTTCTATCCTCTCTTGATTATTCGAAGTTTTTCATTGGTCCCTTCAACTTCGAATTATCGAGAATACACTGTATATATACATTTTAAAGGTTAATGTATATGAAAAGCATGTTTCCAAAATTAAGAATATTACGAGTAGTATAAACTGTTTGAGAGAGAAACTGAGGTATGCACTAAAACAAAACTAATCTATCATTAGATTGGTGCATATGAAAAGTCCGATTCTTTTTACATGTGAAGGTTTGACTTCCTGTTTTCTTTGAGTTTTAGTCTCTATAACAATTTCGTTTACATTGGTATTGTCCATTGCCAGAGACTCATTTTAAGACAGATTTTTCTAAAAAAAGTTTCCTGTTTTATATGTTTCTTAAAGATATGGATTCAAACAATATCCGTGTAATTTCTATATGAGTATAAACTGGGTGATATTGCTGCTAAGCCTACATGTAATGTAAACCGAGAATTTCGGGAGAATACTGTTAACGTTCTAAAAGCGCAGTCTTTGAAAATGTTTGTTATGATTCTTCCCTTGTAACTCTGAATGAATGCTCCAAAAATTGATGATTTGAAAGCATGGGTAGAAACGAATTAAATCGTATCGGTAACTTGATACCAGAGTAAAAGTTGGCCGTACAAAAATATTATGCATTTCTGAAAATGGCAAGATGAAAACATTGATAAGTGGTTATCGCGCTCTCGAATAAACCAAGCGAAATAATATGAATCGGTTGAAGTAAGTTCATCGTTATTGCCGAAAAAAATTGCCCATGCTTTGATCAAGTACGCGAAAAATGTAAAGTTATATGCCCTTCGTTTGTTAATTAGCCTAACTTGATTTTCCTTCACTACAAAGTTGTACCGCATCCGTAGTGAATGAATCAAATACATGTATTAAAATATGAAATTTTGTAGCACCCAGCCTATTCACCGGAACATTCACCGACTGAAATTCTTTTTTAAAACGACAGAATGAAAAACTCCACTCGCATATATCAGAGTAATAATTCTAATGATTATAATTTATTTAAGACAGACATCAATGCATGAAAATCTCGTTAAGAAATGTGTATTGATGCAAGCGAAGCATATATTCATTGAATAAACAGCTTTTGAAAAACGATACATAGCCTAATATATATTTCTTTAAAAATCAGAATATCCATAGGCATCAACCTAATATTTTGAATCCGCTATTTTACAAACAACCTTTTCCAAGAAACACGTTACTAATAACAGCAAAATTATTTGATGATTGAAACACAAAACACGTAGGGATAAATGATAAGCCGCTAATTTAAAACATACGGTTCTCTTTTAAACCAAATATAATTTTAAGAAGATATTTATAGTTTTATAAATAAATACATTGTACTATATATATACTTTATCTCTTTAGAAATATCATTCCCCTTTAAAATATTGAAGAGTTATTTTGTCCTATTTATTATGATATACCGGTTCAAAGTAAGCTAATGACATTGGAATTGCTTTTTAATGGAAGAGCACATAGCACACGCAATGGTTTGTCTATCATTTTTGGCAACAATAAACATCGTTTGCGAATGAAAATGGAAATGATTTTGATTAGTCTTAGAGGAACCATTGTATTCTTAAGGATACTTCTGGCTCACTTTCTCTCTTTGGGTATGAATTGATTTGGTATGCGAGATAAGGAATGACAATTGATTTTCCATTTAACAAAAAGCGGAAAATGCAGCATTTAAATTAGTATGGTTTTATATGGGCGACTAATTTTGAAAACACTACTGCTTTGAAACACGCGATATTTCGTTCGTTCCGAAAGATGATTGTCGTACTTCCTTTCTAAAACATTCTATATTTACTCATTTACGAAAATTTATTCTGTTCTAAATTAACCTCTTTTTTTTAAAAATGAGTACGGTTCCTTAGAAAAGCATAATATGAAAGATTCTTGAATTATTTGCATTTAAATGGAAAATGTGAAGCTAATTTTTTTTTTCATTGCGTATAAAAGCGTTTGAAAATAATCTATCCATTTACATAATTGAAAGATTTTTGAACTTTTAAATGAACTTGAATAAATAAGCTAATTATTTCCAATTTTCTATACCACAGGAATATTTATGTAAATAAATTACATCTTGACTCTTTGTATGTGAATAATAAGACTTTGATTTCAAAATTGTAGAATTGTATAATTTTAATATATTTGTTTATTCGGCTATATGTTAGTGTAGAAAGAGACTTAGAGATATTTAATCAACTCGCTTGCAAAATAATTATGTTTATCTTCTATTTTATACTTCGTTTACTATTTTTTCTGTTCTTTCATATTTTCATTTGTTTGCTTAATTCTTATCTACTGGCAATTTGGGGGAAAAGAAGCGGTTTTTTTGAAAAAAAGTGTCCCCAACCCTAATTTTATGCATAAATCATTTAAAAATCATAGCAATATTTTTTCAAAAAATCGGTCAAAAAATCAAATGCTTTTATAAATAGCTGTGCTTTTCGATAATTCGTGCATACGTTTAAATGATTACTTTAACTCAATTGCACTAGAAGCAAATACTTGATTTCTTATTTCTTTGAAATAATTCTTATTTACTAAAACATGAACCAAAGAAAAAACAGACAAACATATTTTTAGAAATTGATGAAAATATGTATTATTCACCCGCATGTGAAGATTGAATTCATTCATCACCTGCATTATTCTTAAATCTCGCATATCATTAAACATACTTGAAAATCGCAGAATTTGGCAAAGAAATATCTGAACTCGACGTGATGTACGTACCTGTATTTGTATTGAGCTTTATAAAGGTATAAGATATGTATACCAAATTTTAAAAGAAAAATTAATGTTTTACGCCCTTTATTGAAGTGAAATTGGCTCCTTTTAGCAGGCATCATTTTTCGGGATTTTATATATTTCTAAACATTTTATTTCTTCCATTGAGAGTCTATGTTTAATTTCCAAAATACCTACAAAATATTCAGGAATTGAAATAAATTTTATAATTTCTCACAAAACAATAAAAATTAAGGATGACATATGAGTTTGAACATAAATTACCGAAATTGAGGTGAATTGTAGAAAGTTGCAATTCTGTTTATTAGTCACTTATATTGATAAATAGTTTTTAAACATGCGTCATGACAGTTATAACTTGTAAATTAATGTAACTAAAAATAATAAATCGTATCGTGTTGCTTTTTCCATCAGGCTGGAAAATATAATGCATTCTATTATTAAAGGATTAAGCATGCACTCTTTTATATGGAACCAAAAAATATCTAGTGGTTCAATTTCCTATAAATATTTTAACATTCTTTTCTTTTAAACAATTTTATTTTACCGTTTTTCTTTTGGTATTTCTATCTTAAAAAATATGGAGAATCATTTTTATTTTTTAATTACAGTAAGGTCCCTTTTAACGCGGATTATACGTTCTAGTAAAGAATAGTGTGTAATATAAAAGAGCGCTAAACAAGAGGTTATATCTTATCATGTATATAATCGGGTTAGGGGAAGATGGGTAGAAAATTAGTCAGTTATTTTACCATTAAGAAGGTCAGACACATGAATTTTTGAAAAATGATCAGTTTTGACTTTTTTATATTTTTGAAAAGTTCAAACATTTCTGCCTAAAATGATATATGATATATGGAAATACAAGAATTAGAAGTATTTTTATTTATTTTTTAAAAGGAAGCCACTTTCCTTGGGACGTGACAGGTGCTCCTCTAAGAGCACCTTTCTTTCATCATGCTTAATTTTTCGATGGCAGCACGATTTGTTTTGTATACAACTAATATAAACTTTTTTTTACACATAAATAAAACGATTTTTCTTTGAAGAATGGAAAAGACACCTCAACACAGTTATTTTATTTCGTTTGGTTTGTTGTTAAATGGGATTATTCTTGCTTGAACTTGCTAATTGTGAATTCTAATTTATTTATCCAGATTTTTTTTCTGTTTAATCCACAAGTTACATTCATTTATTTATTAATATTTTATTAACGACAAAAACTATAGGGAGATCTAAAAAAATACTTAAAAAACTCAAAAATTTTGACGTTCAAAAAATGAATGCTCGAAATGTTCCAGCTATCACATCAGACAGCACATAAACTGTTATTCAAAGAACTTCAAAACGAAAAATTATTTCACACAGCAGTTTATATGAAGATATGGAAGGAAGTAATGAAACAAATGTTTTAATAGTATAAATTTATTGAATTTTGCTGTTTGCAAAAACTGTGGCCATTCTATCTCATTGGAGGCTTCTAAAAGAGATGGAATTATGTATTACATGGAACTTTGTTGTAGTTTTTGCGTAAAAAAGCATGGTTTCCATACACCAACTAAATTGAAGAATAAAAATAAACTTTTCCACTCAAATATCAGATTGGTATTTGCTTTCAGATCTAATGGAAGAGGTCGTTCAGCTGCAGTAACATTCTGTGAACTTATGAACTTGCTATCTCCACCTGAGAATTGTTGCTCGACGCTTCTAAATTTACCTGTGAAAAATCTAGGAGAAATTCTGTTAAGGATGCAACATGAATAGAAGGTAGCCGTGGCATTGCTGTTGACTTAGATGGTTAATGGCAGAAAAGAGGATACCAGTCCCTCAATGGTATTGTTACAGCTACGAGTGTTGATACTGGAAAAGTTATTGACTTTGAAGTGTTTTCGAAAGATTATCGTTGCAAAAAGGCATTTAATTCTGTTCATGAACCATATACATGTATTGCCAACTATAGTGGAACAAGTGGAGGCATGGAAGTGAAAGGTGTAACGGCGATATTTGAAAGATGCGAAGCTTATTATGGCATTCGTTATACAAAATATTTGGGTGATGGAGATTCAAGAGGTTTTTCATCAATACTTGCTCTGAATCCTTTTGACACTCAAGTGGAAAAATTAGAGTGCGTTGGGCATATCCAAAAGCGTATGGGTACCCGTCTTTTGAATCTCAAAAGAAAAAACTGAGGGAAAAAATTAAGTGATGGAAGAAGCCTAAGTGGACGCCGCCGACATTTTAATTTCAAAATTTTAGAGGTATTATGGTATGGCCATTAGAAACAATATCAATGATTTACACAGCATGAAAAACTGCTGTTTAGGCTGTTTATTTCCATCTTTTGTCTACAAATGAGAGCCCACAACATGGATTGTGTGCCTCGGATGTAAATTCATGGTGCAAGTTTTCAGAAAGCAAAAGCTGAATTTAACGAAAAGTATTATGACCATAAAAAACATACCCATGTGCCATCTTCCCTCATGAATGAAATTAAACCGATTTTTAGAGATTTAGCTGACCTTAGGTTATTAAAAAATTGTCTGCATGGAAAGACTCAAAACCCCAATGAGTCAGTTATTAATACCATGGGGTCGGTCATTCCAAAATCTACGTTTGTGGAGTTAAAAACTCTACAATTAGGGGTAAATATGGCAATTGCACAATTCAATATGGGCCATGTAGCCAAATTAATCATTTTAAAATATTGTAGTACTGAACAAGGTTTTAATTGTGTGTCATGCTTTAAAAAACTAGTTGCACGTAGGATTCATGTAGCCCAACGAAAGCATCTTGAGATGCAAGAAAAGGCTACATTGCTAAAAATAATGAAAAAAAGAAAATTAAAAGAGTCTTTTGTAGAAGCATAGGGCAAAGAAAATGTTTCATATGCTTCTGTAAAGTATTAAAAAAGGTAAATCGTCAAAAATTACAAATTTTTACTTTTAAGCCTTTTTCCTCAAAATGCAATATTTTTCCCTTTATGTACCTTTTTCTCAGAAACTAATTAATATAGGGTCCTCAAATTTTCAGGAAATATATTTTCAACATGTTTACACATTTTAATGAAGCGTATAAGATATACCTAGCAAATCTTTTTAGATAACGTCTTTTTAAATAAAATTTTAGGGGGGGGGAATAGGACATTTTTAAAAAAATTCATAATTATTTTAATTTTTTGTAAAAAGACAAAACCCCACATGACAGTCTTGCTGATAGTACATATAACCTACTGTAAAAATTTCATCTATGAGAAGCTAGTAGTTTATGAGAAAACGGTACACAAACTTACGTAATTTAACATGGGGCTCCTATGGAAGTGCCGGACCCCTTAAATTTATCAATTATGTTTTTGTAATAATAAAACAAAAACTTATTTCTTACAAATATAGAAACATAATAAACAAACATATATAAAATTCTAAGTCAGTATGTTAACATTTCAGATCATTCAGTCTCGCTTGCGTGCAGCAGTGCGTGTCGCTTGATGGATTTATTTGACTTACTAGATAAGATTAGAATAAATTAAAATATAGAAAAATTAGATTCATACAAAACGAACCACTGATGCAATGATGCACCGATGTTTTTCTTCGAGTTTAGAAAAACTAGATACTAGAACGAACCCTTTGATGACCACACCCATCCATGATAAAACTAAAAATGATAATATTTGTCACTTAGCAATCATTATATTATATAAATTTATACTTACAGTTACGTCAACAAATGTTTGAAACGACAAAAATACGTTCGTGTAACATCGACGGAAAGAAGAAACACAGATACACTGCTTCGGATATTGGGAAGACTCACGCTGCGTCCAATTTCGGGGAATACCACAATTCAAATAAAAGAGCGTCGTAACGAAATAGAGCTAAACGAAACAGCGTTAAGCGGGGTCTTACTATATTTTGTTTTAATTTGGAAATAGACTGGAATTTATAAAAACTTCTTTGCAAAAAAACGATTCCTTTTGATTTTTCAGTGAAATCATTGTTACATAATTTATGACAAATTCACAGAGGAAGTATATCACCTATGGAATTTTACTGAAATATACCATGTAGCTTAGGAAATTTGTTTGTTAAATAATGTTAAAAATATCTGGAGCAACATGTAAGACTAAGGTTTGAGAAAGCAAATCTATACTTACGAATATACAAATTAATTTTTTCTACAAGGATTAAATTAGGTTGGTCTACGATTCCTAAAGTGGCAGAAATTATACGAGTTTCTTTGAAAATTAATGCCATAACCATTTTATTGTACTGGAAGTGAACGAATATTAACGTCCCACTGTTCAGCTACACGAGGGCTTTTGGGGACGGTCCGCGTAATTTTGAACCATGGTCAAGTGACAAGGACGACACCTGAGCTGGCACCCCCCTCTCCTAACTACTATTGTACTGGAAAGAGACATGTTACCTCTATGCAAGTATTCTCTTCATTCCAAGGAATCATTGATGAGCAGCGAACTGAATATTTTGACACACATGGAAACATGAATTTGATCAGATTTGAACATGATTTGACATTACTTGTCCTTGAGTTTCTGATACCTCTGAGTTTTCAAATGGTTATTTTCACCTCTTCTGAGATACGAAAGAGTCCTTTAAGGGATATGTTTTTGATTCTAATGTCGAGGTGAAAGCCGCCAGAAAAGCCTACTGTCTGTAAAACCACTGGAATTCTTCTGAGACTAGTCCCGCATTGGTGTACATGCACGAAAAAGGATTAGAGATCATGTTATGAAATGAAGAATACATTACATGGAAGATATGTGACAGTGGTATCTATGTAAGCCTGAATCATTATCAAGACTGAATTGATCCTTTCTGTCTAGCGGTAAGTTACATGCTTACCGATCAGAAGGTTCTGAGTTCTATCCTTCATTGGTGAACTTGACGCTGAACAAAGAAAAGACGTAACCTTCCCGCAACTGTCGTGGAGCTATCTACCCAACGCAAGAGCAACCAAAGCCATCAGACACAAATAACGCAGCAAACAAGCCGTCAAACCAAAATGCCACAACAACTCACACACTAGCCATAACTACTACATCGTTCGTTTGTCTGTCCAACCACTCTCTGATAGGGGAGTGTGTAGCGGTGGTATCTATGTAAGCTAGCAACAGCTTCCTGGCTGAAGTGATTATTTCGGTCCAGCAGTAAGTTACGTTCTTATAGATCAGAAGGTCCGATTTCTATCCTTTAGACACATGGTGCTTTAAAACACACCAGGATAAGTAAACCCCATGGGGGATGGCACATTACTTGGAATACAGCCTCTTATATATTTAATTAACTACAAATCAAAATGGTTTAAAATCAATTTCATGTATTTGAACAGGACTATAACTTGAATAAGAAAAATATTTGATTCAAGTTAGTGCTTTTTAATTTGAAAATCAAAGAAATTTCGTAATCGAAAAAATCACATCAATCACTTAGCACATCAATGAAAGACATCAGCCTCTCTACAATATGTTAAGCGTCTTAGACGTGATATCAGCACTGACAAATAAAAAGATTATTACTGCAATTCTGTGGATAGCAAACAAATGTTGATGTACCAAATTTAAACACAGCGTAAAAATGAAAGTGTTGATTTTTCAGTGTTGATCTTGCAAACAATAAAGCTATTCAGTAATTCCAATAATTTTATCAGGTTGATATATAACTGTGAAAAAATGGATATTTGATCAGAGATTTTGTAATTAAATACAAAGTCCGTTCCCAACAGCTCTTGTGGTGATTTAAAGTGTGACATAAAAAATCAATCAATCAATGATGATA
Source organism: Trichonephila clavata (assembly GCA_019973975.1). Classification (NCBI taxonomy): domain Eukaryota; kingdom Metazoa; phylum Arthropoda; class Arachnida; order Araneae; family Nephilidae; genus Trichonephila; species Trichonephila clavata. The sequence goes on from BMAO01035001.1 coordinate 24,373, forward strand.
TCTCTTATTTACTGATTAATTAAGATCATAAGTGATTAATTAATAGCTACAGCAATTATGCTTCTGACCATTAATGTAATAAAAATTAAAAATTCTATCTCTCTCTCAATAAAAATTACCCTTTTACAAAATACTATTACAACATTTACAACTACAAAAGTACAAATTATTTTTCAAACATGCACAAAAGTAATTAAAAATCAAAATTATGTCTTGAATACAATTGAACTATAACAAATATATATGATAAAAGAAAGTTTACAATGTGTCTGTGCATCCCGTTAAAACTTAGAATGAAGTCCCTGTACGATTAAAGTAGTTATGTGGTGTTGTAGCCCTCTACTCCCCTTTCCCCAACGTCTATGAAGAAGGTTCCGTTTTTTTCCTGAATCGACCCCCAAGGTTTGTTGGGAGGGCTTAAGGCAGGTTAGAGAAAATGTTCCTGGTTTTGAACTATTAGACCTATATACTTAAAATTTACCTGGCTCATTTCTTCCATGGAGTATATATCCGCTGCAAAATGGGATTTGCGATTATTGACCCCCCCCCCTCAAAAGGAGGTGTTCTTAGTGCTTAAGGGGAGTTACAGTGCGTTTGTTAAAAAAATATTTTTTACATTATTCTGTACATTATTTTGCACCGGGTTTTACTCTCCATGCATTCCAGGTATTGTATAAACGATTATATTCGTAAGGAATTAAAACTCACTCGTGCGAAGAATGGGTACTTCAGCCGTTATAAACAATTTGCAACCATTGTAGTTTACAATTCCTACATAAATAACGAACCTCTCGAACAAAAATAGATGGAAAAAAAATTCTCTGAATCAAAAACATCTAAAACAGAACCACACCAATAAAGGAAACACAAGGCCAAAAGCAATGCAGTCTCTTCATAAAATAGCCTGCTATCCTATATTTCCCTGCCACCACCTTCGTTAAAATTCTCACCGCGAATTCTCTGAAAAATTGATCAATAAATATTCAATCCCTACGAGCAAAAAGATTTTTATCTTATCCAACGTCCTATCAAATGCGTTTTTTGATTCACTTATACGTCAAACTGTAGGCTTAGAAGGTTGCTTCTGATCATAAACTCACATCTTTGAAAAGAAATTTCCTTAAATTTAAGATATTTTTTTTAAGTATCCACTATAACGAATAATGTATGTTGTTGATTTTTTCAAACAATTTTGACATTTTATTTTCTTTGGCATAGAAATTAGGTAAATAGTAGATATAAATCTCAGTTTCCTATTTGAAGTTTTTTTACTTACTTTTAAATGAAGTGGATTTTTCTTGTGCTCTGTATTACTGTTCTTATAGCCGTATAAAATAAATAGTTACCGTAAAATCCGGCGTATAACGTGCACTCTTAATACCAAAAATAAGTTCGAAATTTACAAGTGCGCGTTATACGCAGAGTATAAAAATGAGAGCTTTAAAATAAAAAAAATGGCAGTTATAGAGACTGCCGATAGAAGTGAAAACTTAGAACTTTCAGTATTAAAATTTTAAACTTCATAATCGTTGAGTTAAAATTATAAACATCAATATGGTTTCCACATCTAATGACACTCCGAACAACAATTATATGCATGTTTATATGGTTTTTTATTATTCAAATATATTACGGGCTGCACAAGATCATGACAAAATCTAAATACAATTCAGTTGAAATAGTAATTAATATACAATCATATTATTTATGAATAGTATTTGTATTTACTTAAATGTCAATGTGCTTGGTTTTTTACATTATTTTATTTATTTGCATCATTGTCATCATTAATTTCAACAATACTTAAACTTTTTGTACTTTCAATTATTTCATTTTGTTCTAAAAAAGATACAATAGACTTATGGTAACTAAAGTAAGAAAGGAAAATGTTTGATTTAAATTTATCTAAGTATCGCGTTAAAACCGCATCGATCATCGTTTTATATTTTGTAGTGCTGACTTTTCGATCATTGGACATATTTAAATTAAGTGTTTCTTTTAGAAATTCAATTAGTGGTAGATTTTTATCATCTGCAAAGTTGATATTGAAGTCTCCACTTAAAATCATCGTTATATTATCATATTTTTCGCCAGATCTTTAATCGAGTATTTCAGAACCTTCTTTTGTGCAAATCATCAGATTTTCGAATAAAAATTGTTGTATCTGTCTCATAAATTTTCCAGACGAAATATAAACGGTAAGCATTAATATGTAATGCCCATTCTCGGAATCGCAACGAGCAACGCATATTTCGCCTGTATCAGAAACATTAACACCAATGCTTCTAGTGAATTTAGTATGTATGTCCATATGTGATGTAATGAACTGTGACCTATCTTGAGTATTGTGATAAATAGGTATTCCTGGCTGGAACTTCGGGTCTCTCTCTCTCTCTTTTATAACTTACAACAAAGTTGAAATTCGGAATATCAAGTGGTTCTTCGTTTTTCATGCGAATTTCTGATAAAAGCAGGGCATTTGACTTTTTTTACGAAAGCAACATTTTTTAGGTCAGCTGCTTGCGCATGCAAACTTTGACGATTGAATGAAAATATCGATAATCCTTTCTTGTTGTAGATGAATTCTAGAAAAGTTTTGGTGCCGTTTGTAGTTTACTGTTTCGTAACCTTCTCAATCCTAACGTTAGTTCCTCTCGATGACTTGTTTATCTTTCATGATGTTTATTTGCATTAATAACCATATTTTAAACTCCAATACATTAACCTTGAATAATTATTGAATTTTATAAAATTTTTAATTTCAAAATCCACGAGAAAAATATGATTGAACAACTAGAAGTCTGTTTTACCACGGTAGTAAGAAAACTTCTTATCCACTGTGAAATACTAATCCGGATTGCGTGATGCATTGCAGAGGTTAAATATTAGAAAATAGATAATACAAAATTTTCAAACACCAGAATAAATACGAAGAATTAAAATAATTTTCTGTTATTTATTTTTTATCTTAAAAATATTAGTTTATTTATTTAGTTCTCTCTATTATACTGTACAATGATTCTTCAATTAACCGATTCAAATAATAATAAAATAAAAACACTATTTCAACAATGCACTGTATATACACATAGAACTTTTCACTAAAACCATTCAATTTCACAAATAAGATATACACAGCACTGTACGTCAGCTGTATAGCTACAGATATACTGCAATACGCATGCCGGTGACGCGTACGCATGAGATTTCACCCATCCAAAAAGTACCTAAGGGCAAACAGCACTCTGCGCGTGGCCAATCAGAGCATGTCGGTGACGCGAACATATCAGATTTTCCCCTACCAAAAAGTGCCCAACGCCGCTAAAGAAGTTTTCACTTCAAAAAAGAAAGATATGAGCCTAAAAAAATTAGGCTTCTGCATACTTTGAAATTTTGTTTATTTAAAAAAAGAAAGACATACTTATAATGAACTTAAGAGGTTATAGTTCTAAGAGTATCCTATTTATTTTTACAAAAGTTTAAGAAAATAACTCGATTAAATCGCTTCAAATCATAAAAGTTAAGTAATTTTGAAATTTTATCGCTAATCTTGTAAAAGCAATTTAAATGGAATATGTAACGGAGTATTAATATATACATAACTAGATTTTAAAACATAATAAAACTAATAAAATATTTTTGTTATTATATTGAATCTTTTAACACACAAAAATCTGATCGAAATAAAAATGTATGTTGTTAATACATAGCAAATAAACCCCTTAATTGCCGATGGCGTATATCCACCGGCGCATTAACCTGTTCAGGACGGGCGCCTTTCTATGAGACGCTTTGTAGGAGTGGGGCAAATGCGGAAGGACTTGCACTACAGGACGGGGCTTTTGCGTCGCTAAGCCTAACTTAAGGGAAAAAAAGCATAAATCATAATATTTTAGTCTTAACGTTGTAATTTTTGGTACCCCTTTAGTCTACATAAGTTGTCTGCTACATTAAAACTGGAATGTAATAACGTTTTTTTCCTTTAATTTATATGAAATTACTTAAAAAATATCACGTACCTTGGTAAATAAATTTTTTAAGCACCATTCAACTCTTCCAAAATTTTCATTAACGAAACATATTAATTAACTTTCAAATTAATAAAAAAAATTATGGCTAAAATTATTTAAAAAAAAAATGAAGACTGAGTGTGGAAAATCTTGAAGCATGGAGGAACATTAAGTCCTACATTGCATGATTTGCAAGCATAAGATGTTTGCTGCGATTTTTTTTTTATTTACACATGGTTTGTGACTATGAATTTTGGCTTTTTTCACCCTTTTTCTTCATATTAGGGCAGAAAAATGTCTTCAAGCTCTCATCGGATGCCAAATATTGTCGCGATTAAAGCCTTAGTTGGGGTTTAGGAATCAAGGGGATGTATTTTTCAAATTTTGCCACATCAGTTATTCCACCCTACTCTCCCGATTTGCCTCAAATTACTATTCTATTCATTGGAATCATTTTATAAAAAAAATACTCATTTGGTGATTTGAATACTCAAGTAACTTCTTTTAAGTGGAACAACAATGATTTTCGAGCGAATCTGTTAAATTATAGAAAAAAAAGCCATCAAAATTTTTAAAAAAAAACACTTGGGGAGAGAGGGTTTATATAACACTGAATGTGGTCACTATATAGATGTCTCAAGAGCAATAAATACAAATTCACTCTCTTGATTATTTTTCAATTCCTACTATTTGTTCACACACTCTCTATTTTTATCTTATTCAAATTTTCAGTTGTTAATAAAATGCAATTTAAAGCACTCAATTGAGCTGAAATTTTATATACACGCTTATTTTGGACGACAATACAAGGATTTAATTATAATTAATAAAAAAATTATTGATTAAAACTAATTATTCAAAGAATTACAAATGCAGCCACGTTGGCATCATTTTTGGCAACATGCGTCAAAACTTAAAAAGGTTTTTTCTTCCATTTTAAAGTGCTCATTTGAGCTGAAAATTTCTATACACTATTGTAATGGGTAACAATACGAGAATTTAATTATAATTTTAAAAATGACTGAAGCTAATTATTTAAAGAATTACAGATACAGTCACGTTGGCTTTATTTTTAGCGACTTGGGTCAAAATGTTTCAAGATTTTCTTTCTAAGCGTTTGAAAGCATTCATTTGAGCTAAAATTTTATACACCGGATTGTTTTCGATGACAATATGGTACTTAATGATAATTAATACAAACTAATTTTCACTTATTGTTGCGAATCTGTCATATGTATATACTTATTTATATTAATTGTAACTATTTAATAAAAAGTAGCTAAAATAATTTTTTGTTGATCTAAGTAGAATTTTTTTTTGTATTAATTGTTAGTAATTAAAACTAAGGGGTACCTAACATAAATTTCTCTCTGTTATACTCCTAATTATGATTCATTCTAATTCTAATTAGGGTTATTCTGTAGCAGTGGTTCTTAAACCTTTCATCACCACGCTCCACCCCTTCATATAGCAGCCTGAATTCGTGCATCTCCTACATTTTGATTTTTTCTCTCTGACTCCTAACAAGTGCTGAGAGATTTAAAAGTTCCTCATTAATCCTAAGACTGTGTCTCTGCTACTTATACAGACTGTTTAATTTTTTTTATCAAACAAATTAAAAATTTACAAAATCTTACAAAACATTAATTTAACACGAACTAAATTAATTTTCTTAAAAGAAATGTATCTTCTGGTAGAGTTTTTTATTGCTGGCAATTTATTAACTCAGTCTAAGATGGCAAATTTTCCATCTTTTCCAGAAGACCTTTCAAAGTCTGTTCAAGAGAGAATTATTAACATTAAATGTAACTACCATCTTTGAATTGTTCAGAATTGTATTTTTATACAAAAGGGTGTTCGTGCACATTATCGAAATGATTTTGTGATTCATTTTGAGATAAAACTTGGGAACTTCAGAATAATCTATTGCTAATGTTTTCTTTTGACTGGAATATGAAATAAAAGATTTTTTTTTAAAAAAATGACTCCTAAAATTGATATACGACTTGAAGGTTTCGTAACTACGCTTTCCACGGAGAAATATGTGTATCAACAAGTTAAAAAGCTCCTTAAAAATTTCGGTTCTTGCATTTCAATCAAATGTATTTATAATAAATACACTGAAGAACCAAAAAGAAATTGGTACACCTGCTTAATATCATGTAGGGCCCCCACGAACACGCAGAAGTGCCGCAACGTGACGTGGCATGGATTCGATTAATGTCTGAAGTAGTGCTGAAGGTAATTGACACCATGAATCCTGCAGGGCTGTCCATAAATCAGTAGGAGTAAGAGGGTTTGGAGATCTGTTCTGAACAGCATGTTGCAAGGTATCCCAGATATTTTCAATAAGGTTCATGTTTGACAATTTTGGTGGCCAGCGGAAGTGTCTAAATTCAGAGGAGTGCTCCTGGAGCCACCCTGTAGCAATTCTAGATGTGTGGGTAGTCATGTTGTCCTGCTGAAATTCCTTAAGTCCGTCGGAATGCACAATGGACATGAATGAGTACAGGGGATCAGACAGGATGCTTACGTACCTTCCATTTGTCAGAGTCGTATCTAGACGTAGCAGGGGTTCCATATAAAACCAACTTCACTCGTTCTATACCAACACAGAGCCTCCACCAGCTTGAACAGTGTCCTGTTGACATGTAGGATCCATGGATTCATGCGGTTTTCTCCATACCCGTGCACGTTCATCAGCTCCATTCAATTGGAAACAAGACTCGTCAGATCAGGCAACGTGTTCCCAGTCATCAACAGTCCAATGTCGGTGTTGATGGGCCCAGGCGAGACATAAAGCTTTGTGTCTTGCAGTCAACAAAGGTACACGAGTGGGCTTTCGGCACATCGATGAGCCGTAGGCCCACTCATTGATCAAAGACCCCCCCCCCATAGATCACATCGATCAAATCCCATGTCGATGATGCTTCATAGAATGGTTTGCACGGTGACACTAGTTGATGGCCCGTCATTAAAATCTTCAGCAATTTGCGGAAGGGTTGCCCGTCTGACACGCTAAATGATTCCCATCAATCGTCGTTGGTCCCATTCTTGCACGATCTTTTTCCCGCTTCCGCTATGTCATAGATTTGATGTTTTAAAGGATTCCTGAAGTTCACGGTACATCCGTAAAATGGTCGTACGTGAAAACGTACGTTTTTTTTAATGATGAATTATTTTTTTTTGTTTTTTTTTTATTTGTCTTTGAAAGAAAAAGTAAAGTTTTAACATATATATGTGCAATATTAAATTAAGAAAAAAAAATGATTTTATAACCTGCAGTCAAAGAAAATCTACGGTGGTTAGCTCAAATCAACCTTTATTAGCCATTTTTTATTCCAACTCAATTTTACATTCAGAATTCAGTGCAGTTACAATATATCTAACAGTCGAATTATCAACAACAACGAAATGTTAGCGCACGTGGCAATTTACATCTGCTTTCACCAACTAGTGGGCAGGCCGACTGGCTAAATGTTCACGGGTTAATAGAATTCGCACTATTGTGTCTTTTTGCCATTCGTTAAAATTTTAAGAATAATAATTGCTTTCTTTAATATATGTAATACAATCGAACCAACAGTTTTAGAAATAATTCTTTCTTAATGGAAATTATTTCTGGTGAATTCTTCCATAATAGAGTATTTTTTTTTTGCATTTTTTTTTCTGTAAAAATATAAGTTGCTTGGAATAAAAATGAAAACATAATGATAATATTTATACACGCATTATAATTAAATACTATTTTAATACCCTTTTATAAGTTTCACTTGTTTATTGATTATATTTGCTAAAAATATAAAGGACAGTCACATACTTGAAAATAAATTAACTGCGATATTTCCTAATAATTTAGTATATAATAGACCAAACTAGAATGTTTCCATTTCTAAGCTTTTGTTTTAGATTGTAATTACAGAATATTCTAACTTTAGTTTCGGATCACGCAATTATCCATTCTTTCTTTTTGTTTGCTCGAGCGTTGTATTGTACTTATTAAATCTTCAATTTTACATATTTTTTTTAAAAAATGTACATACCTTACTTCAAATCCTACGGTCTTACGCCTTGGTTATTCAATCATAAAAGTCTTAATTTACAGCCAGGCTTTAGAATTATTTGTATGTAAATAGGACGAATTAAGGTTAATATCATGTTGTTATATCTACAGAAAAATTTGAAAATACACTTTTATAAATGAGAAAATTACTTGCAATGTCTTGCCAATTGAAGCTGAATAAATAAACAAGCTTTGTTTCTTTTTTTATTTAATGTAATAAAACATGTTTCGTTAGGAAAGCGCATAAAGCCATTTTTACGTATACTTATTCAAATTACTTTTTGATTGCAGATAAATTAAGATACTATATAATAGCTTTAAACAAAAATGTTAATTTTTATTTCCATTACCTCCTGATGTATAATATTTACCCAGAGAAAACAAAACGTCACGCACGTTTACATTTAATTTTTAAGCATCCGTACCGTTTTCATGCAATAGAAAATTTGCTTAAGAACACAATGGAGAAACTGCATGGTTACAAGGAAATGATCCATAATACAATATATTTAATTATGAATATTTCTTTTGTTGATAAATATATACGGAATAAATTCATTATTCTTTATATTATAACATCGATTTTAGAGTCAATTATATGTTTCGAAAATTGTTCAAACACATTTTTATGCGTTAATGCTTTTCACATTTTCTTTATTATACAAATCAATGATTCTAAACCTCATTTATATGTTGCTGTACATATTAACAATTTCAAAATTTAGCAGGCCCTAACAATAATATAAATTTAAAAGAATTTTACTTATCCGTAATACATTATTATGACAAAGTCAACAAAATTTTGTCGAGTACTTAATTACAAATTAATAATAAGAATGTATTTAATGCAAAATTTGAGCTTGGTGAGTTTGGATAATTTCGCTTATTTTTGGTAGTAAAAGGGATAATGCCACTCCAATTTCGTCATCTACGTTTGAAGGTCTCGAATTTTTTAAGTGATAACTTCTTTAGGCGCGTTTTGCTGGAGAGTGAACTTGAATGATGCGTTTTAAGAAGCCAAGCATTGTTAGGCTCGGGTTTGTAACGCTCGTAACAACAGATCGAAATTTTTCCGTAACAATGTAAAGTCCTTCAACAAAAAAGTCTTACAACAATGACAAAATTTGGCGTCGAATATCGATTTTCAACCAAACTGAAATTTCATGGCGGTGCTCTATTGACGGTATTCAATAACTTTCTTTAAAAAATAGTCGGTTTTTAGTAACTTATTTAGGCCCGTTTTGCTGGAGAGTGAACTTGAATGAACGTCACGTTCGGATTTGTAACGCTCATTCGGCATTTTCGTCATTGTTGTAAGAATGCTATTGTTACAAATATGACAAAATTTGGCGTCGAAAATCGGTTTTCAGCCAAACTGGAATTTAATGACGTTGCTGTATTGACTGTATTAATTAACTTTGTTTAAGAAATAAATGCTTTTAACAGGTGATTAACATGAAATATATTATTAAATTCCCAATCTCTACGACGTTTTACATTTTTAAAAATTTCTATGGATTTTGTTAGATTTAAATTTAAAAAAAAAATAGAAAAGAAAGTTACAATTTTTTTAAGTAGATTGGTACATTGTATATCTTGCTCAGCGTAGCCAATTTAGACTGAGATGGAATATTGTAAAACTTCTTTAAAAAAATTATAGAATTTTGTAATTTTGAAAACTTTTACTTTTCCGTTTTAAAAAAGGCACTTTTCCATTTCAAGGAGCAATAAAAATGTAACGAAAAAAATTGCTAAAATCACCAAATGCCAGTAATAATTAATTGTAATAAAACAACAACAAAATTGTCCAGTTTGAGGATTATGGAGCATGTGCAGTAAAACAACATTCTGATCATTACAGCTAATAGTTTTCTTTATTTTTAAAAAAGCGATTTAGAGTGAAAAACTTTAAGAATATAAGAATATGCTGAAATGTTTTCATCACATAGTATTATTTACATTTTGAATCTTTTTTTATACAGTGAATGCAAACAAAAATGTCTACGTTTTCCCTCCCATACAAAATAATAATGAAAAAATAATTTTATATGATGATACTAATATCCTCTTGTTTTTTATTCACCAAACGAATCCCTGAAATAACATTACAAAATTTGAAGTTATCACTTTTATTGTGTGGTCATAAGTACACATACTCTTTTTTTATTATTATATTTAAGTCTCTTAAAATTTTCTAAGTGCAACTAAACGGGAAAAAATTACTAAATACCGAATCAGAAGCTTATATATTTTTTTAATAATCATACACAAACCACCTGCTCCAAACCACTTGCTCTAATTTTAATGTATCATATACATACTATATATTTTTATCTTCTTTTATATAGAACTTTTAATTTACCAGGAATTTAAAATTGTGCTTCAGTGATTTATATTTATTAAAAGTTTATATGAGAGCAATTTCTCTTTTCAACAAGTTTTAGCTGTTCTCGTAGTTTGGAGCATTTTTTCTTTCATCTGTGTCCATACCCTAATTTCAGTTCTGTAGGGAATTTTCATTACATAAAATAGCTTTTAGTTTTTATGTCATTTTATTGCTAAAACCTTTGTTGGAATTTTTTTTATTCATTTTCTCTTCCTTTCTCTCTGTAATTTTTTTTTTTTAGTTTTTCTCTAACGTACATTCTTCCACTGCTTCAATTAGTGTTAATTTTCACTCTTTTATTTCTTTGTTCTTTTTTAGTTTCACTCGGGTAATTTGGCTTGATTTTGTTATGTCTTACGCAGGATTCGAAATTATCTAAGCACTACATTATCCCTCGCATTATGCGTTTTTTTTTGGTTTCGACGATTGCTTTTTTGTCCTTGAATGGAACTTTTTTTAGAAAAATGCTTTTAATATGAAACTGTGATTAAATGTAAGAAAAAATTTGATTATTGATAATATCAGTGTGACAATATTTTTTAATTTGCAGGAATTTAAATAAGTAAATTTTATGAAAAGTTAAGCTGATTTTTTTAGTATAATTGCTCGTATATAATTATGTTGAACTAAATTAAACACAATCAACGGTTTTGTTTTATGTTTTTTTCCCCTAATTTTTATATAATTAAGATAATTTGTGGGTATGTGACTTTCTACATTTTTTTTGCACATTTATTTTAGTAATAAATAAAATAAGGAAATTACGTGCTGAATGAAATTTTATTAAATTTTTTATATATTTGAAATAACATTTTCTAGAAAAATTACGGCATTTCATCAACATGTAAGGATATAAAAAATTTAACTTATACGTTATAAAGAATGCTAAAGGATTAATTTCTAATATGATTAAATTATGCAGAAGCTGTACACAACAATGATACTCTATGTTTTAATATTAAAATTATTTTTTTTATATTAAAAATTATCACTAAATATTTCGTTGCCAATTTAAGTTAATTACAATTAAATGTATACAAAATATTAAATTACAACTTTGTTTTATCTTCTTCATTCGCTTCGATAGATCAAAATATTTAGCATTAAAGTAAATAACAATTCAACACACAAATTATCTAAATCTCATTCATCAAAGAAAAGCTTTCTATATAGAATTCCTAAAATAAAATAACAACAACTTATTTCACCTATTACTCCACTCAAATGATAGAAAATGTCTACATTTACAAAATAAAGTTAGTACACAAATTCTGTTAAAAATTCCTTTTATGCTTACAAATTTTAATTAAGTTATTTGTGGAAAATGTAATATTTCTCTTGTAAAACAAACCTCACATACGATTTAATTTTCTTAATTTTAAAACGTGACAGTACGTGTGATACACAGTTTATTCGCCTTTATTTCGGCTGCTGCGGTGGTAAAGAAAATTGTGATACACAGCATAAGTACCACCGAGTTTTAAAACTAAAGGTTATGGCAATTCGAACTGCAGACTCTTGATTATTTCTAAGAAAGGGAATTTCAGGAGCATCTTCCCTATTCCATGTGGAAATTCAAACAGTCAAAAGTAAATTTATTAACTAATTTGCATGTCACTGTGGTCACGAAAATGATTGTATCCATTTATTTTTATTCAATTGAATTCTATTTGTAACGTTATAGTCCGATTTTAAAATTAATTCTCTAGTGTTATATAATTCGTCCATAATCTGATGGAAGAAAATTTAGTGGTATCAATTTAAATTTGAATAACACATACACACACACGCGCATGTATACACCTCATACACACACATGCACTTTTTAATAAGAAAAATATTGCAAAATTAGCTTTCAATAAAAAAATTGATGTTTTTTACTTTTTACTCTTACATTTCCTTAAATGTATAAATGCCATTCATAATATTTTGTATATTTTTAATACCGAATAATAATAAATTGTTTACCATTATTATAAGCTAGTATACGGATTCTATTTCTTTGGTTTTCATATCGTAATTTACAAGTTGAATAGATCCAAAACATTGAAAGGGATTTACATACATTTTATTAGTTCCGGTTCTTAAAGATACATAAACTCAAAATTTCTACAGATTTAGTATGCAGCATACATTTTTTAAGCAATTGTATTTAAAATAATTTCATATTATACAGAAAAATATGAATTATTTTAATTGTTTTAATTTTTATTCGTGAGCAATTACCTATTATTCTGGTGTTAAACCCTCTAAAAAGCATTTTATCGTCAAATGTGTTTAATATACCTATTATACATTACAGAACAGTGTTCTTAAGCCTCTAGAACACAGCACCTTTATTGAAAATTGTATATATAAACTATCTCGGACTGAAAATTTTGATACTTAACAATACAGGATTCCTTTCTGGAAAAATTTTGTTTTTTTATTTGATTATTAAAATTAAGTATGATATTAATATCACAATATATTGCACTTGTCATAATCGAGGGTTGCCAGAGCCCCGAAAGGTTGGACAAACTCCTATACTCGGATCGTGGCATGGATGTTGCCACGGCAGTGATTCACGCCTTCGGCAATATTTGACTCTCATTTCTATACCTTTATTTTGTTATATACACCTTTGCACTTTGTCATACACGACAACAACAACACACACACATATTTAAGTATGTTAATAAATCCGTTAAAAATACTTTTACTTTTCTTTGAGCCATACGTAGAAGCCATACGCAGCCATGCCATAGAATAAAATACTATTTTAAAATTTCTTACGCATCCCAAATGTTCGTTTATATTATTCGTGTGAAACTAATAATATAGTTTTTAAATTTGTAAAAAAAATATGTAACAGGCGTCGTCTTAGCTTTTATGCCTTTGTTTCAAAGATTTATTCCTAAATAGATACATTTTCCATGTTGGATCAAAAAGCTTACATGTGATATGTTTGTTTCATTATATACCATATAATTATTGTATATTTCTTTTGGTATCTTAAAACGTATCATTTTCATCTAAAATTAACATTATACCTTAAGCTGAAAGGATACATTCATGAAAGCACACGAAATTGGAATATTTGAAATAATTTGCTTTGAAATGGGAATCCATTGTTTGTCTTCTATTGACATTTGTCGTAACTGATAGTTATGAATAAGTGAATGATTCGTATATTTTTCTTTTTTTTTTGAAAATTATGCATGATGGAATATATAAATTGTATATAATTTATTTTCCGTTTCAAAGTATTATTTGTACAATACAAAGAAAATTGCGGCTGCATGTAGTGTATGCATATTAAGTATTAACATATCAAAGACTTAATATATGGTTATATTGTGGTTTACAAAACCTTGTCTTTGCTTTCATTTCTATTTGGCATTTGTAATTATTTCACAGAAAGAAATGTGTTGATAATATTACGTCTCATTTTAAAAGTTTACACGCTTTCAAATAGTTGTAAATTTGTCCGATAGAATTAATGGTTAAATTAAATTTGTTCCTTGAAAGTGATAATTTTTAAATAGTGTTTAGTTTCTCTCTTACAATTTTTAACTAATGGAATAAACAAATTTTTTTTTTAGTAAAATTACTTTTAAAAAAAAATTAGCAAATGATACTCTTAAAAAATTGATTTTAGCACAATTTTCACATGAATTTTTTTTTACCCTTACATGATGAACAATATTTTAGGACAGCTTCAAAGTCAATAACCTTTCCGTTCTCAACAGATGTAACACATCCATTCAATGAAGAATAGCCTCTTTTGTGCCATGTGTCATCAACGGCCACAGCTATATTTCAATTATTATCATTTGCTATGACTGCTTCTTGAACAGCTGGACATTCATGGAGTCTTCATTAATTGTTTTTAAAACATTTAAAAACTACTCAGAATTATGGCGTTCAAACTTTGCAGGTGGTGGAGTCACATTCATGAGCTCACAGCTTATTCGAGCAGATGTTCCACCTTTTCCTCATTACATATGTCAATCTTAGGTTAATATCATAACATTTGTTTGATATTTTGATGACATTTTACTCATAGATTCTCCACAGTTATGACAAATTATTTGCAAACTCACGGCTAAGCATCTACGACTTTTTAAATATTCTCTCAGTTCAGTTTTCTCTGAAGAACAGCAACATTTACAATATAAGAGTTTTTCCATAAGGGAAAATAGTAAATCCAGATCAACAATTTTATTTACATTTTAAGGATCATATTGTTCTTTTGGTATATCCAGTGCTTTAATTTTTCTCCTAGAAGCACTCTCCACGAAATTCGAAATCAATTTTTCAGTAGATTTTGACTTTTCATGTTGATTGCTGACAAATTTCCTTCTGCCAAATTTTTTTATTCGTGGCATAATTACTTATTTAAAAAAAATTTAAAGTTTTTAAAAATCTTATGAATATATATTATTAAATATCAGTAAAAAATAAATATTTCTTATTAAAACTAATGCAAAATTAAGTAGCCGTACAGTACAAGAAACTTTGGAATAGAAAAACGCGGCTAAAAACATTGGCGTAAACTGACATTTAAAGTAAAAAATTTTGCCACACAGCTTAGAACAATAGCTCACAAATAAACGTGGCTACAAAATAGCAGGGTTATTCATTCAAATGAAGGAAAAATCAAAAGTTTATATAGATCAAACACAGTAGAAACCACCCATTTAAACTATGTAAAAAGGGGCGTGGTCATTTGTTTATATTTTTATTTTTCATATATTTTAGGGCTATTTTATCAACAAACATATAAATGTAAAACTTTTTTTTTAAATTCAGCAAAATATGCACTGTTTTTGTAGAACTAAAATTGAAAAATCGATTTTTTGAAAGTATTAAATGTCCTTGCTCTCTTAAGAAATTTAGACAACTGCATGGTTCGGAAGATAGCTGTACAGAAAAGCCTCGACTTTCACTACCCGGAGTTATGCGATTATCAAAAATCGTAGATTCGTCTTTTGTTTGAGCGCTACACAACTCGATTACTCACTCCCCGCTTCTGTATGTCTAATATACATGTTTGGACGTATCGCGCGGAATCAACGTTAAGTCAAAAAATTCATTTTGTGCTATTTATTTGGTAATGTGATAGAAAAATTCGCTGATTTTGCTAGGCAAACAAATTTAGAAGGGGACAATGATGATGAATAAGAACTGCTAGATTCCCACAATCAGGAACTAAAAAGTGATGAGCTTATAGAAATATATGAGCAAGTGAATTCAAGAACTTGAGTCCTAAAAACCAGTTCAATCAAAAGATCAAAGGATGGTTGGGCTGATTGAAAACATCAAAATGGCGATTTTTTTTCTTTGCACATTTGATTTGCGTATGTTCTGAAACGTGTAGATACCAAATTTCATTGGAATATTCTCAATGGTTTTCTCTCAAGCATCCCTTGAAAACTTTCAGTTTAAATATAGCCACCCTGTATTTTTGACAGCATTCCCTTGTTTTCTCTGTTCTTCTCACGATGTGAAGTCTTCAAACAACTCCAAAAGGCATGCAGCCCCATGTCCACACTTTCGTCGAAAGCTTCATTGAGGGTTTCAGACACAGAAGACTGAATTTTTTATGAATTTGTCGTCTAACGTTGGCCCTAGTTTTGTTACCTAAAAAGCAAAACTGACATTTCTTCCCCAAATATCATTTTTTTTATGTCTTTAACAATCGATATGGAATTATCTTCTGCCCGCGCCAGTCACTAACGGTTTTCGACGAGCTTTGACGCAACGAAATCCAACCCCCAACAGTCTTCTTTTCTCAATTAATAGGCATACATTAACATTCGATGCTAAAATCCCTTTTTTAAAAATTTGCGGTTAAAAAATCCATTAATTTAAAGTGGAGTCATGTGCAATAACCCTGTCCTCATGTAAAGTTATTTTTCTCGGGACGTCCAGATATCACTTCCTGTTCTTAATAGAATTCGTTTCAGAATATTTTTGAAGTGAAACTCCTTTAAGGACGGCAGTGAATGGGAAATTTACCCAGTTTTGTGTAACAGTGAAAAAGCGAACGGAAGTAGTGATTCCCCCCCATCCCTCCGAAACTTCGCCATGGTGAGAAGATAGCGAACGGGGGGGGGGGTACATTACATGACTTGCGTCATATCAGTGAAAAAGTTGGACGATTGCTAAGGGGGAATTGTGCCTCAAAACTATATATTGCTGCTATGAACGAAAGGCGCTTAGGTATGGTGGCATTAAGGGGGCATATTACCTTGCGAGAAAAAAAATTGTTCGTTACCATATACATGTTACGATTCATCATAAGTTAACAAATTTTGCTTATTTTGATCTGAATTTTTTATATTATCTATAACAATGTATAAACTTTAAGAAAACGAGACAAATTTTGTTCTTAAATAAATACAATATTTTTAAAGAGATGATAAATATGTATACCAAATTTTACAAAAAAATACTTACCTCATGTTCCCGCAAGATAATTTTAAATTATACTTTTTAGAATCTCCATTATTGCATTAAACTGTAGCTAAACGTAACCTTCATTCTGTATACCACTGAATTGAAGGATATCTTATATTTTAATATTTTTTTAAAATAAAAAAAGGTGTATAAAATAATTTTTTTTAAATTTCAATTTTTATACCGTTGCAAATAAAAATGTATTGACCCATTTTCCATTAAAAGTGGCATACAGAATAAAGATCTATGACTAGAATATGCATGCCAATTTTTGTAGCTCTAGAGTAAAAACTTTTTTTACAATCTTGTGGGAAAGTGTAAAAAACTGAAACTGAGAAAATCAAGTTTAAAGATTGACTTTTCAATAATTCGAATAAAACTTTATACATAATACCTAAAATGATCCTGCTTCATATGTAGGACCTTCTAGTTCTGCAAAATGCTCATTTGTGGCTTTTCTTCTCATTCTGCTAGCCCTACGGGCCTCTAACGTATATGATTTTGATTTAATTTCCGCATTTCTTATGCGTGCATAATTGGCCCGAAAGGCAGAAGTAACAGCAAAATGACCTATATTAAAGCCAAGAGCTTTCATTATCTTTATACGCCCTTTCATTCCCTCATTAAACATTACTATTGCCTCATTTACAGCTATGTCAACAATATTTTTAGACGATCCAGAAGTTTTCGGGCAATACTTCCAAATAGTCGAGTTGAATGACTCATTAGCATTTTGCTTTTTACCTCCCAGACATTTTTTGAACAATTTTGGGGCAGATAGTTCTGCTATTATAGGCTTTATTTTATCCATTATGGCAATTGGCACAGCATTTTTATGCTTACATAAAGAAACACTGTTTGTAGAAACTGCCTTTTGATATTTTTACCACGAAGTATCACCGACTGGGTAGAAGTGATGCATAGGTTCATCATCAGTGGACCTATAATGACAATAAATTGCCCATATAGCCTGACGCATATCTTCAGCAGAGCTGCGATTCTGTCTAATAGCATTGCCATAATAGGTGGTAATTGAGTCAATTAACTTATCAGTCAGTCGATTTTTACCGCTGATACTCTTACCATCTGATAATTTTTGGCCACGACTCATTGTTTTTAATTTTCGCAGCCTAGCACCCATACTCTTT
Source organism: Trichonephila clavata (assembly GCA_019973975.1). NCBI lineage: Eukaryota > Metazoa > Arthropoda > Arachnida > Araneae > Nephilidae > Trichonephila > Trichonephila clavata. Next base: position 42,424 of record BMAO01035001.1, read on the forward strand.
TGTACGTGACCCACACATTCAACTTTTTCGACAGTATATGGTACTGTCCTTTGAAGCACTGGGAAGGTTTTTGTATCCCCATCACCGATATACTTGATATATTTGGCATTTCGTTGTGGAACTGATCGTTGAAAGATCTGTTTCATCCCGTCTACTTCCATTTTACTGGAAGAACCAATATGGTTCTTTACACAGTGTGGTTGATGTTTTAGTTTCTACTCCTCATATGAATGTCCAGATTTTGGACCTCGCCATTTTTCACACCCTTTACAATATGAAGAAAGAATGGCAACATCAAGCACTTTTCCAGTAATATCTCCAATGACACTACACACACCAATACGTGAAGTGTGTCCGCGTGTTTTCCACGTACCATCACCACTGACGCAGATTTCGTTGCTTCAGAAGCTAATATTTCTTCTTTCGCAGCATTCTTCATGGAGTCGTCTGCTACTTCACAACTGACCAAATTAATTTTCCGCAGGATCTTTTCATATGCCTTTTGTGACACTGGTGGTGGCAAATCCATTGCTGTGCAAAAATGTTTTATACCACAAAAACCTTGCCCTACTGTGCGCATAGCATAGGTTATTCGTGTATTTACTTCATAGTCCTTACCTGAAGCAATAACTGGTAAACTTTTGAAAGTGGACAGTGTACTGCATGAGTAGCATTCAACATAAAATTCAGATACCAATCCATACAAAATCTTTTCTTTTAGAACTGCTTTAGTATTGCAGTTAGGACATGTTACATATTGGGATAGTTCAGATAATAAAATATCAATGTTTATCAATCTATATCCATTAGATTGATTGAAATGTCTTACTTCCTTATCAAGATCACTTTCTTTGCACAGTTTCTTAGCTGAAGTAGATATGCAATCAACATCAAGCTTATCTGATACTTTGCGAGTGTACTGGTTATTATGAAAACGTTTTCTCTTACGGCGATAGTCACTGCCTCTACGTTGTGCTTTGCTAGAAATTTTTTTGAAAATTAATATGAGGCAAAAAACTAAAATGAACAAAAGTTTAAAAACTTTTCTAAGAATTGCGAGATAGAACTCTAAAGCAGAAGTAAACAGTATGAAATACAAATGTAAACAAACATTTGTTCGAACTAGGGTTGTGTTGAGTTGCAAGCTTCCTTCTCTAATTAAAAATAGATAAAATTAAGAATTAGAAACAACTGGGGAGAAAATAATTTCAATAACGCCATCCGTTTGAAAACCGAAACTTACGAATGCGGTTAGTTTACATTCGGTTTAAATGGACAATCTGCTGGTGACGTTTGACGTTTTTAATTGCTATTGCCGTAATTTTGGTCCGATTTTGATGCGGTTTGTTTACAATGCTCCTAATAATCTGTATTAATTTTTAAAAATATTTTTGAAAAACCGATTTTTTGAAGGTGTAAAGGTACTATGTTAAGTGGGTGGTACCCTTGCTACTCTCGTAACGAAATCGCGTGGCGTATTTTCGTAGTTTTTATGTAATAAACGTGCCATTTTCAACGAATAAACACACCCAAAATATTACCATTTCATGAATCTTCCCGTTACGAGAGTGTCTGGCCCATTGTGTATATGTCACTAACGTTCGAGACAGAATAACTACGGATAGCGTCTTGTAAACAAACACAATGACTTCTATGAGTGATGCATTAAGTTTATACTTTTAATTTTTATTTCCAATGAATCAAAATAAATTCTGGTCAGATAGCCTAGAACAAATGCAAAAAGAGAAAAAGAGTTTCGTGAAAGAAAAAAAAAGCAAAACTAGCAGCAATTCCTGGCGAAAGTCTATATATCACCAGGTAGTTATGTCGCAGCTTTTATCATCTTTATCCATAAAGTTTTAGTGCTGTACACATCAGACGCTGCTGCAATCATTGGATCCGATGAGGATTAAAAGCTGATTGTCTTAAAAATTGAGACATTAATGCTAATTTTGCTTTAGAAGAAGCAAAGTCACTCATTGAATTCTCGAAACAGGCACTGAATTTGACAAAGAATACTGATTCTAGAGATGGAAAAACAATATACAGAACCACGATGGATGCAGTTTTCTCACATTTTCTTGATTGACTACAATCGAGGATTTTTATATCCTATTTTAGCTACCACACACCTATTGTGTCTTTCTTGGAAAATGATGATGCAGTAAATTGAATAAAAATATTTTCATACAATAAATGAAGTTCGAATTTTATTTGATTTAAGTTATCTCAGCAGTTTATTACGATTAGATCTATTCCTACATTTACGGCCAACGTCGCCAACGAAGTTTCACTTCTATTGCGTGGCTTTCCACGTTCTTTTTTTCCCAACGTTCTCACGTAGTAGAAAGACAATATGGTATTTCAGTAGCAATTTGGTGCGTGGAATAACCTTCTTCCTGGAAAAGTACGATTTTGAGTATTCCATTACAAAGCAGAAAAGAAAATTTACCCATAATTCCAATATTATCCATCCATGCACTTCTAATTGCAATTAACAACTATTTCCATACATTGAAATATTATTCACATCCTGTGTTTTTAATCCTTCTTCACTACGTATTTCTAATTGTTTATAATAATGGAGAATTACATTTTGTTTGGGAAAAACAATAACTTGTTATTACAATTGTCTTGTGTCGTGCTTGATTCAGCATTTTTTTTCCACTCCAAATATTGATAAAAACTGTTTAATTTACGCAGATTCTACAAACAAATTCGAAATGAGCATGAAAAAATGCATTAGAACTTATACTAATAGTTAAGATTTTAAAGTAATTACATAACTAAAAAAAATTCAATTATGGAAACCAGACAAAAAATTGAATATGTTCAGGACTTTTTCCTACCATCGCTTTTATATAAAATAATGAAAAATATATGTTCATATGTATGTTAAAATATCTAATTCTAAAGTATTTATTTTGACAAAATTTCTTCACAAGTATTTAAATATTTAAAATATGATGTAAAATATTTTTTCATTAAATATGCAATTGTACGCATATGTACTTTTTAAAGAGCTTCCAATACTCTGATATTTACTTTAAATAATAAAATACACTAAGTACACAGAAAATACATATATTTATAAAAACGTCATCTTTACGGAAAAAATAATTCAAAACAAAATATATCTTAAGTTAAAATTCATTTCTAAAGAAATTCATTTAAATTTTCTTTAAACGTGTACCATAACAGGTTTTTCAACAAATATGTCTCTGATTATGTAAATATTCTTTATATATAGTTTATTCTTTTTCTAGTGATACTTAATTCAAATGTTTAACCAAATTCTCTAAAAAATATTAATGTAAACATATTAACTGAATACTCATTAAGTACTTTTTTAATACCGCATCGTTAATCATTTGAATGAGTCATAAGAAATAAAACCTCACAAAACCTTTTGAAATAGAGAAAAATTTAAATATATTTAACTTTTTAAGTAACATAGATAAACAAAAACAGCTTTTTTTTTTTAAAAAAAAAGTGTTAATATTTTTTTTTAATTGAGCCCAACTTTGAGAACATAAAATCGATAAATTTAGTTATAATTGGTTGTTATTTGTATTAAACGCACAATTAAAGATTTTTTCAAAAATAATTTAGCTGATATTACAACAAAATATTTATTTTAAATGTAGTAAAAATTCCTGCAATGAAGAAAGTAGAAAGCACTTTTATTAATTAAAAAAAATATTTCTTGCTTGTTTTTTATATGGTAGCTCCAATTTTTTTTTTTTTTTTGATTTACTCATAGTACTCAGCACGTATTGCTGTGTTCCATTGTGCAGCAGGTAACAGAATTCCGTAATACTATATATTGCTGAGTTCATTCAGCATACTTCTCAACAATATTGCCTACAAAAGTGTTCAAATGAAAATATTAGAAATAAAACTCAGGGATGTTAATTTTGTCTCGAGGGGGGTGTTAATTTTGTCTCTCTTAAAAAAATTTCAAACAGGTATACTTCATTTAAATTTAAATTAAATAATTCGAACATTTTACACATTATTTAGAAATTATTATGGTTTCAAAAAGGTACAAAATGTTTGAATGTAATCATAATTTTAAAAATTTTAAACATATGCAAAAAAGAAATAGTTCTGTTATAAATATTAATTAATTTTTGCTTTGTGCACTCTATTATCTAAAATAGTAGCCTGATCTATAAAACTTAATAGAATTATAAAATGTATTATATTCTTTAAACCCTACTAGTTTAAGAATAATATATATTTTGTATTTCAAAATACTTGAAAAATATTGAAATTAAAAAAAAAAAACTTTAAAATCTAATTCTTTAATTTTTTAAAAATATAATTTATTATTCTATTTATTTAAAAATACTACAGTTTAATAAGGATACACATTTAAATTTATAAATGAACTTATTGCTAGTAATTAAAGCTGCTCTTTTAGAAAATAGCATGCGCACCGTAAAACTTAATTAATATTTAATACAGGGATATTTCTTATATCCATATGCTGATAATTTTTTAAATTATGATTATATTTTAAACATTTTACACTTTTCTGAAGCCCCATTCCTTTATAAATAACGTGTAAAAGATTCGAATTATTTAATTTTAGTTTCAAAGAGTTATGTATATTTGAATATCGCTTATATTTTCAGCCCCCTGGAGAAAGTTAACACCCCTGACGCAACTTAACAGAATGAGACTGGCTTTAAAATCAAATATAAGATAATAGCGATTAATGAGATAGATAATAATGATCATGAGAAAGGAAAATTGTTCTTTTTTTTTTCTTCTAAAAATTAAATATTGAAAAGATTTATCTTTTGTTTTTGTCTACAATCAAACATATCACTTAAGATTTCTGCATTAAAAGAATCTGGCACATGATTTTTTGAAAAATTATCGATTTTCACTTTTTAATGTTTTCTAAAAGCTCAAATATTTCTGTTTAAAATGATACATGATTTTAGGAAATACGGCAATCTGAAGTAGTTTTATTTATTTTTTAAACGAAGCTAATCCTTGGCGCGCATCGAATGAGCTCTGCTAGGGCACCTGTGTTTCCTATTGTATACGTTTCAGATTAGAGAGAATACGTCAGATGTCCAAGTGAAAAATTAGACTGTGTTTGGCATATCCAAAAGTGTATGGGTACACGTCTTTTGGATCTTAAAAGAAAAAACAGAGAAAAAAAGTTAAGTGATGGAAAGCATAAGTGGGTTGTAACCGATATTTATCTACACAGCACGAAAACTAATCTTTGGGTTGCTTATTTTTATCTTCTGTCTTCAAGCGATAGCCCTGGACATGGTGGTTTTAGCAGTAAGTTACAGAAATACTTGTAGGATTCAAAAGTTACCGGTCTGAGCTTATAACGTGGAACATTTTTTGCAGTAGAGCAACTACAGTAACATTTTTGTGTTATTGCTTTCTTTTCCCTTTCTAAAAAATGTTTGCTCCGAATCAGGTGATCGGTGGGTCGCTACGACTGAGTCGTATTTTGAATCCGGATGTATTTAGTCGTCGGAGATTAAAAGAAATAATTGAGCGGATAACGGATTTTAATTTTTGTGTTCATTTAGAAGAAAGTTCTACAGAGACTTACGGAATTGTGAAGCAGGTGTAACATACATTATCACAAACGCAAGCTTTTGAGTGGCATCGCCTCTTTAGAGCAGATAGGGAAAGTGTCAAAGAGGACTAAAGGTCAGGACGACCGCAGAGTTGCCACACATGTGAAAACATCGAAAAGGTTTCTGCGGCGGTACGTATGAACAAGCTTCAAACAATAGCAGGATAAATTGGGATATCCTCGACCACATGCCAATGGATACTGAAAGGGTGTCCATTGGAACACCCTGTCAATACCATTGAAAATACCCTACGTCATACATAGTCCAGACACCCTATGACATACATATTCCAAACACCCTATGTCATTCATAGTGCAAACACCCTATGACATACATATTCCAAACACCCTATGTCATTCATAGTCCAAACACCCTATGACATAAGAGTTGAAACACCCTATGTCATACATAGTCCAAACACCCTATGACATACATAGTCCAAACACCCTATGTCATTCATAGTCCAAACACCCTATGACATAAAAGTTGAAACACCCTATGGCATACATAGTCCAAACACCCTCTAACATACATAGTCCAAACACCATATGACATACATTGTCCAAACACCCTATGTCATACATTGTCCAAACACCCTATGTCATACATAGTCCAAACACCCTATGACATACATAGTCCAAACACCCTATGACATACATAGCTCAAACCACATATGACAAACATAGTCCAAACACCCTATGGCATACATAGTCCTAACACCCTATGTCATACATAGTCCAAACACCCTCTCACATACATGGTCTAAACACCCTATAGCATACGTAGAGTGTTTCAACATATCGTTTCACGCATTTTAAGCGAAGGCCAATCTGCAGATTAAATTAAATGTGTACTGCTAGCTGAATTAAAGGACATGGTTAAAAATGGATTCCAGAAATGTTTCGATGATGTGTTGTTACTCAAGGGTCTTATTTCGAAGGAGGATTGTTCCAGCAATTTAATATATAATATTTTTTTAAGTTATAGACTTAATCAGGAAACTTTTGAATCCTATACGTAGACATATCTTCGACGAATTTCTTAGCTCTATTGTATGGAATGGAAAAAAGCTACTTTGTATTAGTCTTTATTTTTAAAAAAAAGTATTTAAAAAATATCAATTCATTACCCTCATGCTCTCGCGTATGTGGTTCTTTGTATAAATGGCTTTTCGACACCTTAGTTATATTGTTTCACTTACACTTTGGCCCTTCTCTCCGAAAGCTTACAGACTTCTGCTGTAAAGAAAATATTTCAGACAATTTTTTTTATTTTGAAACGTAGTTCTCTCTCTCTATCTCTCTCTCTTGTAAGGAAACCACAATCTATGTAAGGCAGAACTACTATTTAAAGTTAAATGAATTGAATTCTTGAGAGAGATAAATAGAGAAGACAAAAATTGGAAAATGTTGTTGAATAAACCCCTTAACTGGTTTGCCTATACACTGTACAGACTACCAAAAGGTAATAACCGGTTTGCCCGTACGCTATAAAAGTGCTGCCTTTTTATTCTTTCTATATTTTTTATTTGCATATGTTATTAATTCTTACAGTGATATTAATTAGTGCTAATGTTTCAAGCGATGCAGATTGTCCAAGGTAGTGAAATACTTCTCATCCAGGATTTTCTTTGTGTGTGAAGGAGGAAATCTCATTGAAAATAGAAATTTAAATTCTTGAATATATTTTATAAAGAACCGGGACTGGCAAAGCAATGTGCATTTGGGGGGGGGGGAGAGAAATGAAAATGGTAAGAAAATTCAAAAAAGCTCATATCTTTGTCTCCATTGCATTGTAAGACTTAGTATTAGTTTGTGTGCATATAATATCCACTCACAACCCTCAACTGTTCGAAAAAAAGCTACAAAAATGAAGTTTTTTATACAGTTATAAAAGAACTTACTTTAAGATATATGAAGCATAATCCATAGTATACTTAAAGAAGCAAGCATTTAGGGGGATTTGTGTTGCACAACAATAAAATAAAAATAGTGTGACCTTATATAAAGTTGAAAATTAAACTAAGAATCTTCACTTTTTTTGCATTCTGTTAAGTATTACGCTTACTTGTACTCAATAAAGAAAAGTGTGCCCTTTTTTGAACATTTTGGGCAAAAATTTGGCCGCTTAAGAGGTTAAATAAGAGTTTATATAGTGAATCCAGAAACACGAAATAAGAGCCTTGAGATGCGAGTTCAAGATTCAAACAGAGTATATGCATTAATGATAAGTACTTTTGTTCATTATTAACATTTATAGTATAGGCTAAAAATTAATCTGTCCCCCCCCTCACATTAACTTCATTAAATTGAATTGTAATTGAAACGCTACGAAGTAAACGTTGTTGTGTTTTAATAAGGGTTCTTTATTCCCCTAACCCTCACACCAAAACGAGTGGTCAGAAGTACAGCAATACGAGGGCTGTTTTTTTTTAAACATAAGGTCAGTTTTGTTTTTTAAAAAAAATAACAACGATATTTTGTTTCAAAAAACCTTTATTTTTGGAATGCACATACTTTTGCCAATTTTCTACATAATTGCCGAGTTTAGTAATGCACGTGTTATACCTTAGAACTATGTTTTGAAAATCCTCTTTAAAGAAGTCTGCCGCCTGGTCGGACAGCGATGAATTCACGGCCGCTTTCACTTCTTAACGGCATGGCATGTTGTCAAAAGGTGTTTTGTTCCTTCACGATAAAGCAAGGTCTCACACTTCTCGAACGACTCGAGACGAAATCGAATTTTTTGGCTGGGAGCCTTTGGACCATGCACCATACAGCCCCGACCCTGCTCCTCTAATGATTTCTACATTTTCCGATACCTCAAGCGCAGTCTTGGCGGGAAGTGCTTCAGTGACTATGAAGAAGTGAAAGCGGCCGTGAACTCTTTTGGCTGTCCGACCAGGCTACAGACTTCTTTGAAGAGGATTTTCAAAACTTAGTCGTCTTTTGTTTGAAAAAAATTGGTAAAACTGGATGAAGAAATTGTCGATCTTACCAAGCTTATTAGCTTGGTAAGATCGACAATAACTTTAGAAGTGGAGAGTGGTGACGTTCAAAAACTACTGGGTTCACACAAGAAGGAGCTTTGTAAGGCAATTGATGAAATCATAGAAATGCATGAGCAATAAAAGCCATTGAAGAACTTGAGTCTTAAGGCACAATGTTGTCAAAAGATCGAATGGTGGTGTTGGTAATTTGACAGAAGCCCTCTTTTCAATTCAAGAAATGATAAAAAAATTTTAAAAAATATGGATACCAACAATGAATGTATTTTTTAAACAAAACAAGTAATAAAAAATAATAACATATACTAAGAGGAAATATTGAGGGAGAAAAATAAATTCTTTTAGCCGGGGCAGTCCACTTTGACCGTTTTTTTATAAATCTTCTTCATCAAAAGAACTTCAGTGTTTGCAATTTTGTATTTGTGTTAACTAAATTTTTTATTTAATTTTTTCTTTCGTCTCCAGCTCCGACTAAAAGTAATTTATGAGTATTTACGTGTGAAGTTATCCACCGATTTATTCGAATTCGATTAACGCTATTATCACTAACCCTCACCTATTGCGTAATTCCGGGGTATTACTGCATAGTCAAAAACAAAATTTAACATCATAAATTCGAACAAAAATTTTTTTGGTATACAGACATCATTTAACCAAAAATAGTGCAACTGGGCCGCATTTCATATTTATTTGAGCTTACATGTAAATATGTGGCTTAGTATATATACTCCATAACCTTATAGTTAATAATTCTAATTATTTGAGATTGTAAACTGTGCACTTCCAGAATATTTATATGTATTTTGAATTATAAAGTGATTAAATAAAATTTATTTTGAAATAGTTTTATTATTTTTATGCAATAATGATGCAAAACAATTAGCGAAAAATAATATAACCGGTACAAATATCCTGCGAAAATTTAAAAAAAAAAGTATGTTTTCCATTTGTTCCCACCTATAAAGCCTATTTTAATTTTTTTACTGTGTAATTTTAAAAAAACAAAATTTATTTTTAAACCTTATGTATCGTGTTCCTAATTACCCATTCACAAGCAAACTCAAGAGCATTCATTTACGGAAGTTTTTCTTTAAATGTAAACAAATATTTAATCAAATGTCTTAAAACTCATCGCATATAATTGAAAATATGTTTGAAGCTCTTAAGAACGAACTCCAAATAATATATTTTAAACGTAAATTACAGTATATTGATTAAAACTAGTAACAACTTAGTAGTAGAGGACACTTTCGCGGGAAAGAGTAAAACTCAACAGTCGAATTTCTTTATCCAATTAAGAGATTTCTGGAGAAATTAGTGCTCAAGAAACAAATGTTGCAGTTAAAAATATAAAAGATCTTTTAAAATTATTTCATTTGGGTGAAGTAGTGCAATTAAACTCAGATAATGAACTTAATGCAAATAACTATTTCCTTTAAGGCACTTTAGAGTTTTGGAAACTTCAAGCAACACTTCGTAATTTTCTACTCGCCAAGTAGCGCTTGTTGTCGAATGATGTATTATCCAAGATGGCGACCTAATAATAAAAAATCGCCAGGAGAATAATTTTAAGGAACTGCTTTGAAATATATTGTAATATTTTTCAAATTAAGAATATAGGATACATTTAAAATAACCAATATCAATCAATAATGTGTGAATATCGATATAATATAATAACTATTATATTTACAAATAATAATATTATGCAATATAGTTTAATAGTAATAATTATATAAAATATTCATGCAATATAATGTAAAAATAATTAATAAATACAATAATATTATATAATATAGTTTTATAGTAATTATTATGTAAAATAATCATATGATTTAATAGTAATTATAAAGCAATGATAATCATAATGTAATATAATAATAATTATAAGAACATTCATATAACGTGACAACTATAAATAAATAACATAATATGTAATAAAAATAATTATTATAAATAAACTATGTAGTATAATTATTATAAATAAACTATGTAGTATAATTATTATAAATAAATAATGTAATATAATTATTATATATAATAATAATTGTATTTTTATATTATATTAAAAATAAAAAATTATATAAACTTTAAAAAACGCATTATTAAAAAGTAATAAAGTTTAAAAGCGAGATGGGCAGCAATAAATAAAATCACAGAATTCATAGTACTTAAAAATATATTCTGGTACTCAACAATACTATTAGGAATATCCATATCTGAAAATATAGTAGAAAATATACAACAGAAACTAAAAGGCAGCTGGCTTGAAGAACAAATGTAACGAAAATGGGTAAATTTTCTTAGAAATCGTGTTGAAATCGTCTGAAAATAAAAGGATTATGATGGGGGGAAAAAACAATAACAATTGTATCTAATATATATCATTCCCATGGCAACCACTTGAAAGACAATAAAAATATCAAAGTAACTATATTTAATGTTATCGCGCATCTTGGCGAATATACACAACTTGGCGCGGACCACGCCGATTTCAGATTAGCAACGAAATTATTTCTAACCGGACGATAACTAATTGGACGATAAATTACTTAACTTTAAGTTGCTGACATTTTGTCATAATCTGGAGTTTATTCTATTATAAATATAAAATCTTAATCACACAGTTTATATGTATAAGTATATAAAAATAGAAAAAAGCTTGACAGGACCACACTACAGAACTATTAGACCTGTAAACCTGAAAGGTGACTTGTGCGTCATAGTTAGTTCACGTTAATTAATTGACTTAATAAAGTATTTAAATGGTAAAATGTCTTTAACTGATACAGAAATAATTTTTAAAATGTAAAATTTATTTATTCATCTAGACGAAACTAGGAGTATGATAACTGGAGAATTTAACTGTAAGTTCTTTTGGATTCATAAACATTATCATTCATTTATGTGATTATCTTTATGAGAATAATAAATACTTTCTCAACATATACAGATATTGAATCAGTAGTATTACCTTATGTTATATACACAAATGATTTTCGAGATATTTCACTTTATAAATAAAACAAACAACAGAACATTGATATTTAAGATTGCGATTTTGAAATGATATAGTAGTACATCAGATTGGATTTTAATCGGAATAGCAGTCGGAATTGCCGATTAAAGTAAAGAGAGCACTGAATCGTAATCGATATTGAAGGATTCTAGTTCAATGCAAGGAATGTTATTATTTTTATTTGGACAACGAAAATTCCATTTAAATATTTTCTTAAGAAAATAAATGAGTCCTGTGATATTATTTTCCTGTCTGAATATTTGAAGTTTGAAATTGGAATGAGTTTTAAGAGATGAACAGAAATTACTGCGAAAAAAATGCAAAATGTTTGCAATCATTTATCGGTTGTATGCCTTTTGTAGATTAGTTGAATATATTACACACGTGCATTCTCGTATAAGACTATTTTATTGATTTACAAATAAAGTATAAAAGAAAAACTAGTGCTTGAAAATATTTATGTGCTTCGATTGACTGTAAAGTAAAATCATTTAAAAACACAAAAGAAAAAAAACTATTTTTATGTTAAAAAATTTATTAGAAATTAAATTATGTAGTCCTATTGAGTTTAAAAATAAATTTTAGTTTTAATCACAAATGAAAATAAGTTTTAGTTTTAATCGTGCAAAATAAACCTTTTCACATGCCCTTAAAGAAACCATAACCTTCCCATAAGATGTGTTCGTAAGAAATTTATTTTGAAAGCATAGAATTTTAAAAACAAAATATTTACAGCTCTACTCGTTCAACAGTTTTCTTTTAAAGAAAATAATCTTTAATGAAATGTTCTATGAAGTAAAATTGTATTAAAAATTATGTACCCTATTTCAGAGTATAATAAACTTTTTTTGAATTAAATTATTAACATGAAATATTCAATGTGGTTTTCTTTAAAATTGTATACTTTATGTAAACCTTTAGGCCAAGCCAAAAGAGCTTTTTCGACCATTTTTGGATGTATTATTCGACTTTCTCTTTGATTGCTTTTTAAAGTATTCTTACTTTAAGTCTGTTTCATTGGCATTTTTTAAGTATCCCTATATAAAACATAATTGCGAAGAGTGTGGTCAAGGGATAATGGTAAGCACTTTTTACAATGGGAACAAAATTTATATTATTATCTTCAAATTTTCCTTTGATTTCTGCTTTATGATTTTGCAAAATCTTGCTGAAAAACAAAATTTCCTAAAGGGTCAAGACGTTTACCTCCTTCAATCATATGCATCAAAATTTAATCATAATAGTATTTTGCATCAATTTTAAACTTTCGTTTGTTGCAAAAGTTGTGTTTGTTAAACCTTGAGAGGACATTCCTATCCCCATCATAGCTCACGAGGACAACAAGAGTTTGGATTAATCTCTTTTGCAAAGCAGCTGCATCTTTGCGACGCTTTTCACGTAAAATGTATTGTATCTTCGTTCTGCCATAGTTGTAGCTGACAGATAAAACAGGTCTTTCTCAAAAGTTATCCCTGTTTTGTATCTGCTTTTGCGTAACATGAAATACAGAAGGCAAAAACGTTTTCTTCGTTTTACTATGGTATTGGCAGACATTTGATTATAAACTGGTTTATTCATTTTTTTTATATTCAAACTCCTTTATCTGACGACAAATTGTTAATTGCGATATTTGTAGTTTCTTTACACAGAGGATTTTGGAAGTGGTTAATCTTTTTAGCTTCTTTTTTACCCAGGACTTCCTTTCATCCACATATGTTCCTGAACTTTAGATTACAAGCAAAATTTTATTTCTTTTCGAAGTTCAGATAATGATCCAGTACAAAAAGGTTTTTCAGATATTTAAAGGCTTTATTTAACGGAGTTTTAGCAGAGATTCTTCAAAAGCTTTAAAATTTCGTTTCGGGTTTGAGGTCCAAATTTCGAAACCATAATTTACTTCAACTTATAAAAATATTTAGCTTGATTTTTTAAACGATTAATTTCTAAATAAAACTGGTAATAAAACGATTAAAATTTACCATAAATAGTTTTATACGTTTAAATTTGTTCATCCTAATTTTAAATCAACCTGTATTGTAACTAAAGCCACCCATTTGACGGTGTCAGGTCGTGGCCTGCGAAACTCCTCGTCGAAAGGGAGCTAGAATACGTCTGTCATTCTTTCTAAATCCATGAACCCTATGCAAGTGATAGAATGTTGGTTTTGTCCCCCCTCCACCGAATTTTGAAGAAATAACTCCGTCATTTCCTCCCTACTTTACCTACCACCGATCCCAATAGAGAACATAAGGCTCGACGAATATTTATGGTGTACCATGCCACATAACACTACATCTAAACAAACATCCATACTTTTTCCTGGAACTCAGCACAACAATCATCGTCACTAACCACTATCATTTCTGGGCAGCTAAATTCATTTTAAAAATAAGAGGTACACGTATTGCAAATTCATACAAAATTTAGACACAGATAAATCTATATATTTTTAAAATATTCAAGTCCTTATTCAATATTCTGAAGTAAACTAAACTGCTTGGTGCAGCAACCCATGAAGGTCAAGTCCTACTATGACCATCTCAGTATACGTAATCATTGGGCACTGAGGTGAATGAACAGATGTCCCGAAAAGGTGGTCAGTTTGAAAAAAATTATTCAAGAAGAATTTGATTTTAAGGGGAAAAAATTCATTGGTAAGGTTCCTATTTCATCATTTTTTGAATGCATGATTATTATGTTAACACTATGAAATCATACTACTTATTTCCTGAAATTAAGGAATTTTATTAAGTTGAACACAAAAGATTATATTTAACGTGAATGGTTTCGTTCAGAATCGTGACCTTTAAATAGCATATCAATGAATATTTTAATAATTAGAGTCATTCAATTAGAATATACATAGAAAATTGTTTTAAGGATATTAATACAATTAAAAAAATATTCAATTAAATTTTAGCAAAAAATGAGGAAATAATGATATATTTTCCAAATATTCTCTTATGAAAAAGGCTTCTATAATAATAATTCTAAGCTGATGCACAGCTAAGACTTCTATAACGGGTGTGATTTTTTTTTTTAAAATAATTTTCTGCTCAAATTTTTCTACTTTGATGGAACAAAATACAAAAAAATCCACTTCCAAATTATATACCGGTTTATTTAAAAATATTGCGACCAATTTAGGAGCATCATAAAATTTTATCGAATTAAGTTATTTACATAAAATTTTCAATGTGGTTTCCTATATCATAGTACACTTTGTATAAACGTTTCCCCCAAGCCCAAGAGCTTTTTGACCATTTTTGGGAATATTTTTCCATCTTCTGCTTTAATTGTTTTTTTCATCCCTTTGAGAGTTCTTACTTTACGTTTGTTTAATTATTTTTTAAATATTCCCATAAAAAATAATCGTGATGAACAAAGTCAGGGGATAGAAATAGCCATTTCTCGGGAGGCAGAAAATTTATTTTTTTAATCTTTTAGCTATTTTATAGTTGATTTTGAGGTATGAGTTGATGCAGAATCTTGATGTGAAAAACAAAGGATCCTTGAGGGTAAACACGTTTACTTTTTTGTATAAAGTTTTTTAAAACTTTGTTCTGATATATTTAGCATCCATTTTAGCCTTTGGTTCTAAAAAAATGGTTTGAGAGGACCTTCCCATCCATACTATAACACCTGATGGCCAACTTGTTTTGTGTAAAACAGCTGCGTTTTACTGCGTCTACGTCTTTCACGAGAAACACTTGTATCGTATGCTTTGCCAGTTTTGGATGACCATCGGAAGTTATCCATTTTTTGTATCTACTTTTGATTAGCATTAAATACCAGATGGCAAGAAAGTTTTTTTCGTTTTTCTATGGTTTTTGCAAATATTTGATGACAGACAGGTTAATTCACTTTTTTTTTAGCGATTTTTTAATTTCACGACAAATTGTCGATTGCAATACCTGTAGTTATTTTGCTAAAGTTATTTGACACAGAAGACTTTCTGCAGAGATAAGTCTTTCTTTTCTTTTCCACCAAAGACTTCCTTTCGTCTGAATTTTTTTTTCTGAAATTTTTTTGATTGCTACCCAAATTTTACTTTTTTTTTTTAAGTTTAGATATTAATTTATCAGCAAAAGTTTTTTTCTGATTTTTAAATGCTGTATTTATAAAAGAATTTGAGCAAACATCTTTCAAAAGCTTTAAAAATTCTTTTCGGGTTTGAGGCTTCTGTTTTGAAGCCATATTATTCCGACTAATAAAAATAGTTACTTTAGTAATTTAAATGTTTCGTTTTTAAAATATGACTGGCAGCAAACGAAAACAAATTACCATTCATAGTTATATGGTTTTAAGTAGTACACTAATTTTGAATTAACCGGTATTTCAATAAGTTTAGTTCAATCCCGCTATAGAAGACTGAGCTATGTATAGGCAAAAATTATTATTATAGAAGTATTTAACAAATGGAGAATGCCTATAAATTATGTCATTCTTTCTTCATATGTTGATAAAAAATTTGCATTTAAATAATTTTTTCTTGTTACAATATTTTAAAAACTGTTTTATATGTATATTCTTATTCAACTGACACTAAATATCAAACAAATATTCATTTATATGTTTTTTTAAAACAATCATGGTTCTGAAGCCAATCACCAAAGAGCGAAAACTGTGAAATATTTGTCTTTTTGTTTGAGGAATTAGTTGTATTGATGTTTTAATTATTCTCCTTGTATACACTAATTGGAATTCACAGCACTGCTTTTGATGCTTAAATTGCAGCTCAACACGAGGCTCTATAGCAACTTTTTTGCCACACAGATCGTATTTCAAGGGTAGTTATTTTATTCATGGGCGGCCCTCCAAGCAATATCTTCCATCGAGGCACCTTTATCAGTAGATATTCTCAAATGTAAACTGTTAATTGACGATTTACTTCAATGCTAAATAGACATTGCCATGCAATGGAATCCATAACACCGTGGCTTTGATGGGAATGAAAGTGCCGATTGCTTAGCGAAGAAGAGGGCAAATCCCTTTCAAACCTATTACAATACAGTTCTTTTTTATAGTATTACAGAAAACACACACACACACTTTTTCCAGGTCGAAATTCAACCAAAACTATAACCAAAAAGTATGGTTTAGCAAACTCTCTCATAATGGCCAGGAGTTAGACCTGTGGCCGATTTTCGAATCGCCACTGGTCACGATTGCCTGCCCAAGCATCTAAACATGATAGGTATCGCCCAAGGTCCCCTTAGTAAACTGTGTGACTCCAATACAGAAATGAACGCCATTCATTTGGCACGCTGCTGTGTATTTATCTCTGGATTCATGTGGAGCTGGTATTGGTAGGCCAGACACGAAATGTGTGATTTATAGACTAAACTGTGGACCTGTGCGTCTTGTGTTACTTTTTTTTCGTTGTTATTTCATGCTTTTTGTCAATATCCTCTGTTTTTCATTTTGTTCTCAGTTGTCTCGTAATCCGCCATTGTAAATAATGTTTTAATTATAAGTTTTCACTTTTTGGAATTCAGTAACCTAGAATGAATTGATGGATGTAAAAAACCATAGGTAACAACTAAAAAATGGATTCTTACTTAACACTTTCCTTGACTGACTTAAAAGAATGAAAAAAAAATTATTTCGCTTTTTAAAGAAAGCAAGCGTTTCCTTTTAAATGAGAAAATGTCTATTTTGGATCATATATTTCTATTATTTATTTGTTTTTTCTTAGATTTGGCTTTATAGGACTGGAGACAAGCATTCTGCTTTTTTCCCCCTTCAGAATACAACGGAAGCGAATTTCATCATGTGAGTATAATTACTCTTCACTTAAACGAAATAAATTTAAGCCAGTTGGTAAAATTTTTCATTCCAAGAAAATGCGATGTTGAAATTCCCTACTGAGTATTATCTTCTCTAGAAATCACTAATGGAGGGGAAAATTCTGCATTTATCCTCCTTTTTCGTTGAAAAATCCTTAATTCCCTGAAGTATAATTACGAGGCACAAAGGCTGAAATGAGATTACAGTTTGTAATTTATTGCTTGGAATTTACGTTCAGAATTAAAGAGTAGTATTTAAATTAATTCTTATATAATTTTTCATAAAAATGAGAAAAAATATAATTTTTTTTTAAAAAAGTTGTTGGTTTCCTTACAAATTTCTCTCTTATTAGGTATATATATTTTAAAATTAATATTTAAAAGAAAATAATGAAAGCAATTAAGCAAACGTGTGTTCGCTTAATTAATTTGAAGAATTGTAAAGAGAACAAACGGAATGAGATGCAAAAAAAAAATAGGTGGTAAAATTGAATTATATAAGTATCATAGGTAACAATAAACTTTGAAAAACTGTTAAGGGGATTCTCCCATATAACGCCCTGTTTTTTAAGCATTTTTAGAGAATGTGTTTTGACAACCAGTAAAAGGATAGAGCTTTAAGTTTTTTATCATTTATTTATATGTATTTTAAAAGTACATATATAAATGTTTAGTCAAAAATATCCAATAGAATGGGAGTTATAGTGCTATGAACACACCCGCTTCGAAATAATGGACGCTTACTGCCTCCACGATTCTGGCTGATTAATAATTCTCAACACATCTTAAATTTAAGTCTCTTTAGTACAGTGATTCTTAAACTGTCGGACAGCCCCCTTCAAGGGGTATGATAACTGTATGTGGGAGGCCTTTGATTACTCTTTTACGAAAAGGAAGCATATCAAAATACATTTTTAAACAATAAAAAGTTTTTTTAAAAATTTAATTCTTACTTATGTCAACAAAGAAAACTTTTATTTGAGTTACTTTTTATTACAATATTACAATTAATATAAATGTGTATATTCATATGACAAAATCACAACATTAAGTGGCAAAACAGTAAGCAATTTTCCATTCTATATATGTTGTTGGACTCTTATTTTTGTTTGTTTTATTATTTATTCATTCATAAATCCCTTTCTAATAAATGAGGTCATCTCAGTAGGGATTCGATCCCACACACCTTCGGACTAGAATTCCAACGCGCTATACATTACGCTACAAGGACAAAACGAACGATTTTGTTTTTTATATCGTGTAGGACTATTATTTTAATTTGTTACTATTTATTCATTTTTTACTTTAAGTAAGGGAGTTATATTTGAAAAAACTGTATTAACATTAAGTGTAGTCTACTACAAGTTTAAAAAATGTATTTGGACTTGAGAGGATGATTAAAAAGTATTTTATTAACAATTGAAAATTTGAAAATATATTTTATATATATATATATATATAACAGGTTTAACAACCTGTAGATTTGTTAATAAATCTCCTTAAACATAAACGTTTCTTTTATTCAACATACCCCTAGACACCACCCTCTCTGTTACATGGGGGCTCAACCTCACAACCTTAAGGGTTTTTGAATCCGTATTAAAATCAACAGTCGTCCAAAACAAACGGCGCTCGTCGAAATCGCGCAACACAACGGAGGATGCTTAATCAGCGAATTCCTCAGACGCCTACTAAGAGCCAATCCTCCGCTCTGAGACCAATACTACCGTCTCCTTTGCCAAGCCAGACCAAAGCTTGAGACTCAACCAAACAGTCTCTTCGGCATCGTCCAAAAGTGTTACCGTTAAATAAAAAGGCCAATTTCTTCGCCTATTAATCGCACGAGTGTAAACTCCATCTGCTTGGTATATACATTCATCGCCGTGAAAAGGGAACAGTGGTGAACTCATCACAAACGGATAGCTTTTTAAAAGCGAAGTCTATGTACAATCTACAAACACTCCGATATCGTCAAATCAGGTAGGATCAGGTATATATATATATTGGGAGAGTGTGAACTAATAGTAGGAAGTGAACAAAATGCACGTTGAATGTTTATTGTAATCTGTTCCAACTTAAAAACTAGATAGGAGATGTAATATAATACTTATCCTGTGACTTATATACAAAATTTAATACTAATCCTGGTAATTTGTACTGTTTATACTTAAGATCTTACTGTAGCTTCAGCATCAAAGTACATTATTATTACATTCAATGTATTGTTATTGCATGGGGGTTGGTGAAGAAAATTACGGTCAAAAATTGAATGGAAACTACTGAAAGTTTGCGAAGTTTGCCTTATAATTGTATTAAAATACATACATACAAAAAACACGCTTTAAAATTTCATAAATAATGTATACCACATCCCCATTGCATCAAAATCCTTATCCTCACTCCAGGGCTTTTATTCTACTATGAAGAACTTCTTTTTAGGGGGGAAAACACCTGTAACGTTCGGAGACACTTATGCATTTCCGGTAACAGGAGCCTTTAATATTGATCTAAATTCCGGTATCTAAAAATCGATGTTCCGAGTCTTCCGGGAACAATTGTTTCCTATAGTTTACTCAGTCACGTATTTTTTTCCAGTTTCTTTCCTTTTTTCCCTCCTGTTTCAAAAATGTAAAGGCTGATTTTATTCGAATACAGAATTCTTTTAGCTATACTTATTCTTATTCTTTATCCACCGTTCTTAAAGTGTAACTAAACACAGAAAACGGATTTTTCAGTTTCTTTTATCTTCACTAGCGATTTCCAAAAATATCAGAAACATATGTATTACTTTTTCTCAGAATTTAAAAAAATAGGTCAAAAGGTTATTTACAGAAATTATTATTTTTAGAGAAGAATTTTATAGATATTCTTCTTTGTGAATATTTTTTACGTGCTGGACCTTACAAATGAATTAATTGGTTACTAACACTGCAGTCATAAGAAACATAAGAACCCCTGTCTGAGCTGTTACCACATTCCTCAAAATTACACATGTCTGTGGCCGTGGTGGAATGCTGGTTAGGATCACGGTCTCACGGCTAGCGTGTCATGAGTTCAAGCTCAAATACCACCACATGTTTAAAAAAAATCACAAAATGAAGACTTTTTGCTTATCAGATATATATCTTTAAAAATTTCTAAAAGAGATTATATTTTTTGAGAACTTAATTAACATATTCTGTAGAAATACAAAAATAATTCTTTAGTTGATTTTTTTCTTCTGTTTAATTGAATTTGGATATAATTTTTGAGTTCTCTTAAGGCATTCGTATGTTTAGGTATCATTTTTAAAAAAAATATATATCTTAAATATGTAACAAATTTTTTGCATATATATAAAGCAATACACAAAATATAGCAAACCTATCTCTTTAATAAAATAATAAAGATAGTTTTGATAAAAAAATTGTAAATCTTTGTAATTTTGAAATTTTTAATATTTTTCTCCATTTTTATACATAAAACAATTTTTTTAAAAAACTATGTTCTAAGTAGACTTAAAAAAGGGTTCATTATATGCACAAGTATCCTGTATAGAAACATAAAAATTTTGAGCCATATAGTTCAATAGGCTTTTTCAAGAGGATAGCGCATCAGATCCCTAATTAATAGGACGTGAGTTCGAATCGCACCTGTCTAGTTTCTAAGAGAATGTGGTTTCTTTTTTCACTATACTATTTTATAAGAAAAATTAAATTTAATAAATGAGTATGAATAATAAGAAACAAAAAAATAGTCTAGTACCATATATAGAAAGGAAAATGGGAAATTGCATGGAATATCGCTCTCTATTTGGTCACTTAATATTGTGATTGTGTCATATGAATATACATATTTATATAATATTATAACTATATTTAATAAAATGTAACTAAATTAAAACGTTTCTTTGTTGAGCTACGTAGGAATTGACTTAATGTTTTATATTATTTGCTTAGTTCTAAATGAAAAATCGATTTTTTTAATGTGTATGATGTCTTGATTCATTTAAGGCCGGTAGTGCAGAGGGGATTGTGACTATTAAATCTAACGAGGCTCAAAGTCTCTCATTGGTGGTGTGTGGTACTTTGAAGAAGGGGATTCCAGCTCAGCTTTCATCCTCGTCACTTTACCATGGTTTAAAATTAAGAAGTCCTCATGTTGTTTTGATGTGTGATATTAATAAACACTCTAACTCCTTTCCGGACAGTGTGAGGAATTTGAATCTTGCCACATTGCAGGAAAAATCTCTTTCCAAAAATAGTTTGAGATCATTTTTAAAGATCCATACGACTGCAGACTTGAAGAAGTTCTGGGAAATATATAAAATTATGAAACTAAAGCATGTTAAATCAAACCAGTCCGTATAGTTCGTATTCGGAAAAAAAAAATTAAAATGTGGAAATTTTTTTATATTAAACTAATATAAGTAAATCTTTTGAATTGCATATAATGTTTAGGCTCAGAGAATGGAATAACCATTAAAATCACGAATGAAATAGTTCAAGTAAAATATCTAGTTGAAAAATCTTATTTGGAATATAGTAGTCGAATTTTGCACCAATAAAATTCTAAGCAACTATTTCAGATTTAACACTGAAGTACGTCTATCCATCTCTCTTTTTCATGTTCAATGCTGAAGTACTGCCTACATTTAAACGCGTAAGAGAAAATAATATATATTTTTTTATTATTCGAAGTAATTTTATTTAAGTCTATATATATTACACTAAAGTATTTCATATATATCTTACAAAATTCTTCAAATATACATTTTTAGTACCAAATTTTTTTGTATAATGCTGTTTTGATTGTTTTTAAACTACCGTATATTCTGTGCTGTATTACATTCATAAATACTTTCAAAATGCATTTTAGTAATATTCGCTGTGTAATGCACATCATTTTTGTACGATTTATCCTGAATTGCACTTGTACAATGCTCTAACCCAATTGTTTCTCAAACTGTGGGGCACGCCCTCCTAGGAGAGCGTGATAACTCTATGAGGGGGCGCGAGCCTATTGTAAAGTCTAAAACAAAAGATTATTTTAAAACAATTATTAATTAAATGAAAGTAAACAAACCAGAACATTCTGACATAATAAAAAACAAAATTAACATTTACACTGATATAATACACTTATAAATGTATCAATACTGTGTGTACAATGTATTTTATAATTGATTTAATAGAACTAAATTAAGAACAAGTTTAATGATTGTCAGCGATCTCATGCGTGCGCATGTCATATATAAAATTATATACAAAAATTAACTATTATCTCGTTAATTTGTATGGTTTATAATTAATCCCTTACGTAATTAGCTCCCCAATGGCTCCGTTTTCCACGTAGGCGCATGTATGTAATGTTTAATTTTTTTTGGAGGAAGAGAGAAGTGGAACATAAAAATATAAGGAAATCCTCTGATATAAGTACATCCTTTGCAAACACTGCCAAGGCCCTTTTATTGTATCCCAAAGCCTTCAGAATAATTTTGTGGATAGCAGTGCACAAAAGAGATCGTACTTCTGAAAGACATATTTATACGTCCGGGGCATTTAACGTACCAGTTGAGCGAGACGTATATATACGTTAATGGCACATAAGAGGTTAAACGGATTGCAATTTTAGCGTCAAAGTATAGTATTATTCAATGCATTTTTATTTGTATGGAGGTGTGCGAGATTAAAATTAGGATTGAATTTTGGGTCGCAAATATTGAAAG
The DNA here is from genome assembly GCA_019973975.1 of Trichonephila clavata. Taxonomy (NCBI): domain Eukaryota; kingdom Metazoa; phylum Arthropoda; class Arachnida; order Araneae; family Nephilidae; genus Trichonephila; species Trichonephila clavata. Next base: position 65,564 of record BMAO01035001.1, read on the forward strand.
TTTGAGAAGCACTGCTCTAACCCTTTGAAGTCTAGGAATAGTGTTCAAGTAAGTAATAAAAGCACAGTATTAAACTAAATCTGACATAATTCGAAAGTCATTAAACCCTCCGCTTGGAGCGTTTCAAAAAGTTCCATCTACAGGCGCGTGGTGTCTCTCAAATGCATCACCACGTACTTAAGTTTAAAGATGATTTAATCATTTTTTGGTGAGGTTTAACATAAATAATTTTTAAGTTAGAATCAGGAATTGTGCCATTTATACGAAAAACATCAAAAAATATTGTTTAGTTGCCTTGTTGCAATCTTCACAAACCCCTTAAAATATTCAAGGGACATTTTTCGTGTAATGCATTGCAAAATTTTAATAATATTTCTTTGATGTCCTGACAAGAGGGTACAGTACCTTCTTTTCCTAGTCCCTAGTGATGTTTCTCTTGGTTTTTCGTCTCGAATGAGGCATTATATAGCAGATATTTCTTGAATCCCAAGTCAAAATGAGCAAAGCATGTGGATGTTACACTCAGACAGTCTTCGCAGGTGCTCATTCAAAAGTTCGTGATCTAACTTTCCCAGATACGTGAGTGAGGATCTGAGGGATTTTGATTCCAGTATAGATATTTTGAGAGCTTATTCCAGCTACATTTAGGACTTAATAAGTTACCGACTAGCTGCGCGGAATCCCTCAGATGTATCTCAACTCCTATTAAAAAAACTATCAAGCATAAGTTACAAATTACTTGTTTCAGATTATTTTCGTGTAAAATTGAAAGCCATAATATTTTACAAAAAAAAAAAAAAATCAAAATTAATGAAAAAGTAAAAAAAAACTTTAAAAAAACTGACGCTTTTTTATCTATCAGATTCACTGGTTTTTGCCACCTAAAATACGGATAAATTACCCACGTCCTTGACACTGAATCACAGGGCGGGTGACGAAAGACAGATAGAAGAAGGAGGGATGTGTTCCAATCCACCGTGTGGAAATTATTTTTAAAAATGTATGAACTTTAAAATAATAAGTAGCAATCCGTTTCACAGAGCGCCTGACTTATTTAGAAGTATAAATTTAAATTTATCAATGTTACCAAAGCAAACAGGTTTGATTGTAAAATGATTATCATATTGAAAAATCTCCAAATCTAAGAAGACCACTCTTTCCTCTTACCTTCAAATGAATATCTTTCTTTTTTTTTTCTTGACAGCACTTTTAGAAGCTTTTTTTTTTTTTAAAGTTAAACCGAACACTTAAGATATTTTTTCACTGTAAAAATACTGTTAAGAGCTTGAAAATGTAATATAAACTGAAACACACACTAAGTATGTTGCTGCAATGGTACACTACTTGTGGGGAATGTAATTTTATAGGAAAAAGGGCGTTTCCCAGCGTGAACTTGAGTTACGGCAAACCTAAATGTGAGTAAGGTTACCATATTGGGGCAGCATTATTGCCTTTGGCGACATATTTTAAGAGAAATTATACCGCCAAAGAAACCTTGAGAAGTCTCTAAAATCAATCTTTCTTGAAATTTCCATGATGCATATATGTATATAAAGCAAGATAGAATTCAGAAATTTGTCTGTTGAGTTCAGAATCACCAGTGCATTGTCTACTACAAGACACTAAGACTATCTTTCCAAATTACAACTAGTCGAATTGATGTGGAGAGACGTTTCTAGAGCATTGCAAAGCTTGTTTGTAATGGTTGCGTTTTTCCATTATACCGTAAATAATCCACAGAGCTCTAATCAATACTCATATAAAAGATCTAATATATTTGAAAATATCTTATCTGCAAAACTTTGAGATGAAATATTATCTTTCTTGGCATGTTTTAATTCCTTAACCCCTTCATCACCAGTAATCGGAGAAAGAAACGTTTCCCTAGGCCCGCACTTTACGAGAGTATATGCACGCATGATACCGGGCAAATTTCACTGCTAAGCCTAATTTCTTTTAAAAATTCACATAAAATCTTTAATACAATCAAATACGATAAAATTTACAATTTACTATTATTGATAATACCGGAATACAGAGTACAAAATTTTCAATGTATTTAAAAAAATAAACAATTGTAAATTTTAAAGAAAATGTTTTCATTTTAATAAAAAAAAGTACTCGTTATGAATGCCTGATGCCCAATTAACTAATAATACTTCTATCTTTTATTTAAAATTCAGTCAAAATATAAGCAAAAATCCAGAGCGCAATAAACACGAACCTTTAAATGTCCAATTCTCTCGAAAAAGTTAGAAATATGCAGGTCTTTATATTCATAAATATCACGGATCTAATTAAAAAATATACGGATGCGGAAGCACATATTGAAGTTTAAAGTTTTGTGAAGTATTATTCGGAAGAAAAAAAACCCGACTTCAATCACTAGTGCCTTGAAAAAAGTCTAAAAACGTTTCAAACTCAAGTCGCACCGGTGTGCACATGATCATGGGCCTCAAAGCAGGGAAAGAGCAATCCCATATATGATACCGTGGACCTTGGAGGAAGAAACGCGTGAGCCTTAGCCTGAATGAGTTAAAGGCTAAGGCTAACGATAAGCTTAAAATTCTAGCCCTTAGCCGCGATGAGTTTCGTGGACCTTGAACTGATGTTACTGTCGATCAGGTGGCATAAGTAACAACAACAACATAAATCCCTTAGAGAAATCTTACCTTGACAAGTGATTTTTAGTTTCACAAAAATATATTTATATTGAAGAAGTTATATTATAATAGTTATTGATTGTTATTTCTTAGAAGGTAAACATTCCATTCTTACTGTGCTGGAAAAAAGTCGTTGGATAACTAAGTAACGCTTAAGTTATTTATTGTATAAGGATTTTAATGCGTTTAAATTTTAATCATGTACATCACAATATATGCATTAATGTTTATTCAGTTATATAATTGCTCTTTCGTATAATGGGGTTTGTTACTTAAGCTTTGGTGGTACGTTATGTAACGAATAAATAGGGATTTAAATTTATTTCCTTAAAAAAACATAAAATTTACTAAATAAGGGTGGTAAAAACACTTTTATACACTTATTTCCTGTCAATTATTCGCAATTTGTGTACAGAAAATTAAATTTTTAACTCGCCTACTTAAAATGTAAAAGAAAAAGAAAAAACTGGTCGTGAAAAGAAGAAGGAAAAAAACATCCAGTGGTTGGTAAACCTCAGTTAGGTTTTTATACCATTTTCCTAATTTCTTTAAAAATATATTTTATCCAATTTATTTAAAATTAACTCAGCGCAAGAAAATGATTTAAAAAGTGCACACGAAGTAAAAAAAAAAAAGATTTAATCAAATGATGCCACACTGAATAGCAAAGTGATTAGTTTTTTTAAATCATCAGTTTTTATTTCCCCCTATTTTCATTCAATTTATTTTAAATTAGCTTGCTCATTAAAGTATAGCTTGTTTTTACAGCATTAAGACGTGGTGGGATTTTTTTTCAGTTATGTAGTATGCTGCCTCAGGAACCGTATTTAGCTATAGAAATAAGTAATTTCTTTAATCTGGTGTTTATAAAGGAGCCAAAGAGAATAAATGTATTGAAATATAAATATAGTATTATTTATTTTTTCAGTCAATGTTTTTTAAAAGAAATAGAAGTTTTCTATTTTTATTTCAATTGTAAAACATACGAAGATAAAAAAGTTTTAAAATATTTCAAGATTGAGCCTAACAATTCGTATACAGTTCTTTATTTAACGAACTGTTATTACTATTTTTGGTTAGTTATTCTAAAATAATTTATTGATTTAAAAATTTGTATAAAATCGTTTGTGTCTTTTTAAAAATATTATCAATAAAAAGTAATCTAAGAAATGTTTTCAGCATGTGAAATTCAGTTGTGTGTATCATCGTTTGGCAAGTAATTCTGGGAATATGCATCTGACAACATTTTTGTTTTTCTTTATCACGATACTAGAGTTAATTATTTCAATTGTGAATTCAATTCAGAATAGAAAATTGTGGATCAAATACAGACTTTTCTTGTGATCTCGTATGAAACTGATTATTTTACGAAGATATTATATAATGTAGATAATCGCAAGAACCTAAAAAAATAACAAGGAATATTTTTTTTCGAATGCTGATTAAAAATAATTATTAAAAAATTATACAGTAATTTTGTTTTGGTGTTCGTATTTTAAAGGATTTTCAATTTCTTATTTTATATGAAATTTATGAGATTCAATTATTATGTTATTAAAGAAAACAATCGAATTTTTGAATTAAGTTTTAATTAATATGGTAGTAGGTTTAAAGTTGAACATCTTTAAATAAATTTAAATGTTCTTTCATTTGCAAGCGCCATGAAAACATAATGTGAAAAATCTTGGCTGCCTGTGGTCTGTTTTAAAATTTCAAAGGTCTTTATATTGATATGTATAAGTGATGACCAAAAAAGTTCAAGAGTGGTTTTAACTTATTGATTCTGATAAGTATAATCTGTATTTTAACATGATAGTTATTGTTTTCACATTTTATTTTTTATGCATAAATTTCATATATTTAATAAAAACCTAGCTATTTTCTCAAGACCATCCATTTTCAATTACACATTAATTTAAAAATTCAAATGAAGTTAAGTTAATAACGAGATTTTATTTTTCCAAAATAAGATTTTATATATATGTCTCTATATAGTTTTACTACAGGAAAGTGTGTATTATTTTTCAGTTTTCAATAAATAGAAACAGGGTCCTGAAATGTAGCGATACTCGGAAATGTTCTAAAGATTATTTGCATGAATTGCTATCTATAAGAACTGTTGCGAAATGAATTGTGTGCTAAGAATAAGAATGACCAAGATTTTCGAACTTATATGAAGTTGTCAATAAACATATTTGGAACAAAAAGGAATCTGTCAAAGAACAAAGAGTTTTTTATTGAACTAACCTTGAAATAAATTGCGTTTTATTTGATTAACAAAAGCTGATTCGAGTATTCTTCTTAGAACAAACAATTAAAATAGAATCCCTATGACTGATTGCTTCATCCAAATGTCGTCGTACTCTTAAAATTCTATATTGAACGTTTGCTAACTAAACTCTGCTTAGTAGTTTCGTTCTTAACTCCAAATACAGATGTCTTGAGTGTGATCTTACTTGATATAAACTCAAGTCCAAATACTGTCGGTTAATATTCCATAATCTTTTTTCAAGAAAATAACTAAAGAAAATACTGTCAATCCTCGGAACACTGACACAGCTGTTTATGACACATATTTTTTCCGACCATTTCCTAAAGACTGTGTGTGATAAAGTTTTTTACAAATTTTAAAATTCCACAATTCCTTACAGATTCTAGATAGTTTTGAAGCTTTTTTTGAATGTTTAGACTATGCACGATTAATAATGAAATTAAAATATCCATGTATAAAATTATAAATGCAGACAAACTGCACACATAAATAATTTAATATTCGATGTGACCTAACACACACATTTAGTTTAAAATTTTATATCTTTATCTTTAATTTTCTGCGATTCATAACAACAATGAAAGAAATAGGTACATATCCATCTATGAAATGCAATGTATAACAACTGTAAACGGAATATGCATGCTTCGTTACGAGAAAGATTCTGATAATTGAGTACGATTAAGAAATAACTGAAGAAGATCATAAAAACCTGATCAAACAGATATACGTAATGAGAAAGATTGATTCAAAACAGTAAAATCAGTCAGTACAAATTACGTTGCAAATCCCTAAAAAATTTAATCCGATTAGAAAGAGTTGATGGGTTTCGAATGACATGATGCGAGTAATTTTTCAGTAATAATAAAAAGAAAAAAATTCGGGAAAGTATTCTTCGCTTTATTCAAGCAGAAAATATCTCATTGAATTTAATTCCATCTGTAAATCATTAGTGAAGTAATCAATATTACATACAAATGACTTTAAACATCTGTTAGAAAGGTATTAATTTATATGTGGTAGGTATATTTAAGAACTGACACTTACCTTAACTTAAGATTTGTGACAGCTATTGTAATAAACCTGGTTTATATATATAGTAAGGTGACCAGTTGTTTACAATAAAAAGGAGGATGAACAATTTAAGAAAAAAATTACAACATTATATATTTAAATATTTTGTTAACCCCTTAAGTACCCCGGGCGTGTTTACGCGTCCTGCTGAGCTGGTGCCTAAGAAGGACCTTTTGCATTGCGGTAGTCTGCTTTAAACTAGTCCCACGGCTTTAGAATACAATACAAATAACAACACCAGTGCTTCTAGAGAATTACTTTTTTCGGAGAAATGTGGAGGAAAATTTGAAAGGACATATTCCACGAACGATGAAATTCATAGCTAAGCAGTGTTTTTTGTTTTTTTCGTTTGAGTGTGCTCTTTATTGTAATATATTTGCTCTCATTTTCGCTTACTGTTTGTAATTGGAGCTTTTTAATTTCTGTGCACGAATAAGTCTGACAACTTGGTATCTTTGTACGCTATCAATGAACTGAATGCAATTCCGGTTTATGTGTTCACCATGTTTAAGGATATATCGCCCAAGAGATAAGTAATAATTTTTTTATTATATTGTAATTCTAGACATTTTAAATTTAGTATTTTCGTTTTATTATTTTATCTTTTTCTTTTTGAAGTGAAAACTTCTTTAGCGGCGTTGGGCACTTTTTGGTAGGGGAAAATCTTACGGGTTCACGTCACCGACATGCTCTGTCTGGCGCATGCGCAGTGTGCTGTTCGCCTTAGACACATTTGGATGGGTGAAATCTCGTGCGTTCGCGTCACCGACATACTTATAGCGGTATAGCTATAAGTAGCTATACAGCTGGCGTATAGTGCTGTGTACATCTTATAAGTGAAATTAAATGGATTTAGTGTAAACTTCAATGTGTATATACTGTGCATTGTTGAAATAGTGTTTTTGTTTGATTATTATTTGAATCGTTTAATTGAAGAATCATTGTGCAGCACAATAGTGAGTACGAAATAAATATACTAAAATTGTGAAGATAAAAAAATAACAGAAAATTATTTTAAATACTCGTATTTTTTTTTTTTTTTGGCGTTTGAAAATTTTGTATTATTTATTGTCTAACATTTAACCTCTGCAATGCATCACGCAATCCGGATTAGTATTTCACAGTGGCTTAGACGTTTTCTTACTACCGTGGTAAAACATACTTCTAATTGTTCAATCATATTTTTTATCGTGGATTTTGAAATTAAAAATTTTATAAAATCTAATAATAATTCAAGATTAATGTGTTGAAGGTTAAAATACGGTTATTAATACAAATAAACATCATAAAAGATCAACAACTCAACGAGAGAATCTAACGTTAGAACTGAAAAGGTTGCAAAACCACTACAAACGTTCACCAAAACTTTTCTAGAATTCATCTCCAACAAGAAAGGATTATCGATATGTTCATTCAATTATCAAAGTTAGCATGCGCATGCAGCTGATCTAAAATATGATGCTATCGTAAAAAAGTCGAATGTTCTGCTTTTGTCAGGAATTCGTATGAAAAACAAGAACCACTTGATATTCCGAATTTCAACTTTGTTGTAAGTTATAAAAGACCCGAAGTTGCATTAGCAGGCGTAGCTATTTATCACAGCACTCAAGATACGTCACACTTCATTACTTCACATATAGACATACATATCAAATTCACTAGAAGCATTTGTGTTAATGTTTCTGATATAGGCGATATATGCGTTGCTCGTTGCGATTCCGAGAATGAGCAATACATATTAATGGTTGCCGTTTATATTTTGCCTGTAAATCTATGAGACAGATACAACAATTTTTATTCGAAAATTGGATGATTTATACAAAAGAAGGTTCTGAAATACTTGAAAAAAGATTTGGTGAAATATATATATATATATATATATAAATATATGATAATGTACCAATGATTTTAATTGGAGACTTCAATATTAACTTTGCAAATGATAAAATTCTACCACTTATTGAATTTCTAAAGGAAAAACTTAATTTAAATATGTCCAATGATCGATTACTCAGTATTACAAAATATAAAACGACGATCGATGAGGTTTTTACGCGATACTTAGATAAATTTGAATCAAACATTTTCCTTTCTTACTTTAGTTTCCAAAAACCTATTTTATCTTTTTTTAGAACAAAATGAAATAATTGAAAGTACAAATAGTCTAAGTATTGTTGAAATTAATAATGACAATGATGCGAACAATTAAAATAATATTAAAAATCAAGTACATTGAAATTTAAGTAAATAATAAATATAAATAATATGATTGTATATTAATTGTTATTTCAATTGAATTTTATTTATATTTTGTCATGATCTAGTGCAGCCCGTAATATATTTGAATAATAAAAAAACCATATAAACATGCATATAATTGTTGCTCAGAGTGTTAATAGATGTGAAAACCAGATTAAAAAAGTTGGTAATTTTAATTCAAACATTATGAAATTTCAAAATTTTATACTAAAAGTTCTAAGTTTTCACTTCTATCGACAGGCTCTATAACTGCCAATTTTTTTAAGGTGATAGTAAACAGTTTTTAGGTTAAAAAACAAGCTTCTTCATTTCCCCCAATAAACTGGGAACAACGCGAACCCCCTTTGAAAAGGGGTGGCATTGGAGGTGAATTTCGTAGCTTTTCATCGGCAGTTACTCAACAAATTACTCAAACAAAACTACACTAATTACACTTAAATCCCTTTTAATTATTTTCTTAACAAAGTATGTTTTTTTCTTTGAATGAACTTTTTATCAATGCGTCATTTTCTAATAAATCGGAAATTTCACATGAAGACATATTTTCACAATGAACTCTACGGTAAGTGCCGCAACTAAAGATTCATCATTCACAATCTCTATTTCTAGCTTGTTCATATATCATTACCAATTGAAAACAATTCTTTCAACTGATGCATTAGTTTTTGGGCAGCACAAAGTAAATACAGCCAGCATAACTAAATTTTCATATTTTGAAACTGCTAAATATGTCTACCCGTCCATTTATCAATTTCAACATGCTAATTTTGCAATTGTTCTAATTTATCAGAACTTAAATATAACATCCAGTGTGTGTGTTCTCTAATTCAGCGCTTCCCAAACTGTGAAGCGCGTCCTCTAGGGAAGGGCGTGATAACCTTACAAGGGGGGCGCGAGTATATCGAAAATAAAAGTTTCAAAAAACTAATTTACTGGAATGAATTAAAACAAAAAATTTCTGACATAATAAAAAATACACATTTACAGTGATATAATTTATATACATCAGCTGGTAATATTACGTCATCTCCACTTCAAGCTATCTTTGATTCTATAACCAAATAAAAAAACATTTCGTTTTATTTGCTGTAATCCCACGATGCGTTTACTTTTATTACGTTTACTTTTTAAACCTAAAATAATTATCTATCAGAGAAAGAACAAAACCCAGACCTAGAGAAAAATTGTAGGAAGATAAGAAATTCATCACTGCCATTTAGGTAAGTTGTAAATAATGTATTTCTGTTGCGCTTTATTCCATGTGAAAGAGTTTTATGATATTTCGAAAAGCACAGATGATTAAAGGATTAATTCGTCAGGTTTATTTTATGAATATTCTGAAACATATAAAGCATAATGAAAAACGTTTTTCATAGTTCTTTTTTAGAACTAACATCCACATTCTTATTTTGAATACACTTTTAACCCGGGAATTATCGCTTGAGGCGCAAGGCAACCCCAGGATTACGAAATCGTTAATTCCGGAATTTTTTTTTTCTTTTTTACCAATGACCTTGATAGTATCCTCCTATATGACAGCCTTCAGAGGAACTAAAGTTTATTTGTAACATATCTTCTTCTTTTTGGGAGTGGCAAACATTTCTTTACAATCTTAAGGTTCTTATTTTGACCAATTTCGTTGTACGACCACTTTTGTTCCGAAATATTTGCTATGAACATGATGCATTTTCCCCTTGAGATAAATGTAAATTAGCAGAATATAAAAAAAGCAATCGGTATTTGTGATCTTTATTGACGGAAGTTGAAACGCATGAAAGCAAGAGAAGAACCGGCTGAAATAATGCATATTAGTCATGATAGCGAAAGTAAATTTGAGAAAAGCGATAAACATGAAAGGAAAAAGAGGAAAAGTTTTAATTCCTACTTAAAGAACTTCTACAAGAAAAATATGAAGCAATAAGTGCACCCCATGACAAACTTCGCACTGCCAAAGAAACACAAGCAAGAAAAAGTACAGCATGCTATTTGTCGATCATCATAATACAGTAAAACTACAATAACTTGAGCAAAATGCTACAGTTTTGCCTGCAAATAACATTCCTGTTATGTTAGTGAAAAGTGTCTGTTTGTGTGGTCCGCGTCCTTTATTAAAGTCTCCCACATTTAAAACATTTTAGTACAGTTGTATTGGATTTTTTTCTCAAGTTATCAAAGAAAAAATTGAGTCTTTGAAAGTAGGTAGGTATACTTTTCCTTATTTAAATTATTAACTAGAATTGTGATTTTTATTGCATATAATAAAAATAATTATAAAAAAAGGGATTGGGGTGACTCAGTCACCCCACGTGCCCATCAACGTTAGTATCGATTGCGTGCCTGTAATTGGGTTAAAACATTTTGAAGTCTCCTCACTTTTAAATATTAAAAAGTAACACAAGTATTCTTCATTAGAATTTTACATTCTTTTTCATTATTAAACATTAATTCTAAATGCTAATTCTGTGAGGTTTAAAATTGCAGTTGATTTTGCCATAGAGTTGTAGTCCATAGATTGCAACTCTGGCAAAATTGTATTCAAACATTGTTTCTAAGATATTAATTGCTGCTGGCAAAATAAGCTCTCCTCGCCAATAGTGTGAGGCATTTTACATCTGGCCATTTTGTATGATACTCTGTAAGATGTAAGTAAAGCTTTTTCATTCACAGGCAACGTTTTTTTTTTTAAATGCTTTCTATTTTTCATCTGATTTTAATTTGTATTCAAAGAACTCTCTAGGCTTGTTAATGTACTCACCATGAAGCGGTTCCAAAGATCTTTTAAGTTTATTAGGTTTCATACTGTCTGCTATATATATACCAATATATTTTTCAACAAATAACTCGCAAGGGCTTTTCTTCTCCATTTACTTTAGTAGTGGAAAATCGAAAATTTAAATATTCTTGAGAACACTTACTTGATTTAATTTTCGAAACTATGCTCGTCTGTACACTTTTTGAGCTTTAAATTCGCTTCGAATGTTTGCTTACGGCTTAAAAAGTTATTTCATGTTTTTGTCAATATACTGCAATAAATACTTAATACTGTGAATTACAACTAAAGCGTAAATTATGTACATTCAAGGTAGATTCGATAACTACAGAAGTATCAACTCGACCAAGACAAACTTGAATTCTACAAGGTACAGCATTTTTACATGTTTTGCCCAGACTACCGACAAGTTGCCCAAACTCCCGCAGACGTTCACGAGAATGCTAGATGGGCTGGATATGATAGAGGGCTGTGAAGAGTGGCCGTGTAGAGAGGCTGATGCACGTTAAATATGAAGAGGAGATCCTTTATTAATACAGTAGAACATCCTTAATCCGAATCAATTGGGACCGGACACCGTTCGGATACGCGATTGTCCGAATAACCGAAAACAGAAAGCGATCCATGCAGTTGTAGCGAAAAACCCTATAGATGGCGCTCCCACTTTCTGTGCATGTGTAAAATGTGTTTTTTTTTTCTCTTCCGAGTCAGTTCTGCCCCAGTTTTGCCAAGTTGAGGTTTGCTTCGTTTACTAGTCGTTGATAGTATTTAGAATTAATAGGCAGAACTCACTTGACTTTGTACATATGTATTAAAGCATATATAGTAAGCATATATAGTAAAACATAAAGTACATATGTATTAATGTCCTTAAAAGCATAAACTATCTGGCTGATCATGAATTTAGTTTAGTAGAATTTATTTGTAGTTAGTTAGAGCATTCTACCACTGAACAATACTTAGTTAGTAAGATGCGCTTTATCAGTATATGATTCAGAAAACTATACAAATATTAAAAATCATCACATGCTGGAAACGTGCTTGAAGAAAAAGCCAAATAGGTGCAAAATGTCGCAGTTTTGCCTTGATTGGAAAAAAATAATCACTTATTTTTCGCTGTACCATTGTACACTTTCATTTCTTCAATGCGAAGTCTCTGGTTCTCTTCAGCAACAGTAGCTGAGTAGGAACGCACTCTGATTGTTGTTCGTACCACTCCATAGCTGTCTCTAACGCAGAAGAACGCGTCAGCATTTGCTAATTCCGTTGTTGTTGTCTTCGTCTTCATCCGTTTCATCGTCGACAGGGTCAGATTCTTCTTGCACGAAGTGACAATCTCGTCATCATTTAGCATTTGAAGTTTAGCATCCATATTCTTCTCTGCATCGCATGCTATCCAGGTTTTTACAACCAAAGAACACGTATACGCTCCTTACTTGGAAACAAACTGACCTAATTTTCCTTGCAGATATTTAGCAAATCACACAGCTGAAATTCCCCAAATATCTTTCACCTTGGATTTTCCCGTCAGTTTTGGCCTCACAGGAAATGTTGAGCATTGCACTGTTCGCAAACGTATCGGGACTTTGGTTCGGATTTTTGACGCTCCGGATAATAAACGTTCGGATAAACGACGTTCTGCTGTAACTATCCTGTTCCATATAGCGGGACTTTAATATTTTCTTGGGCAAGTAGTTTATGTAACTTTGAAATGTGAAATTTGTAAGTAACCAATGATATCTCTGAATTAAACGATCATCTGTTATACTTCCTTGATAACAACCTAGCGTTGCTAAAAATTCAATTATAAATTATTTACATTTAAAAAGCATTCGAAAACACACTTATATATAATTAATTACCAAATATACATGATGTTTCATGCTTTTATTCTCAATATTGAAAACTTTAGGTGATTATTTACATTCTTCTGTTTAAGTACTCGAGAAGGAAAAAAAATAACAGTACACACACACATTGGAGACTCTTTCTCACTAATCACATAACGTAACAGAAAGCTTGAAAAATTCAGATCTGACTTTTACAGAAAAATATCCCGCTTACTAAATAATTGTTTCAATTACAAAGGCATTGTAATGAACCGTAAGTACTTCAATGGGATTACAGTTCAGAATTAATTTTACTTTGACTTATAATTAGATACGAAAAGGGTTTTAAGTAGTTATATTTTATTTCAGGAAGATTCTGAAGTAAAAAATAAGAGCTTCTTAAAATTTCTTCTCGAATAAGCACTTATTTTAAGTATGAATACGATAATCATTTGAAAAAAAAAAGAATACGCCATCAAGAAAGTACGGAGAGAAATTTTCTTGCAACATTATTAAAACAGATTATTATCGTTTTCACTTTTAAAAAATGATACATTAAAAATAAGCTGTTTTTTTCCTTAAGGAATTTTAATCGCACAACAAATACATCGAAATTTCCGAAAAATACTCAAAAGTGAAGAAGGGTTATTTTTTATGGTAATGGGATTTATTTTGTCTGTAAATTATATTAAAATTATTAAAAGTACTATTTAATAGATAAATTATTTTGTAGTTAACTTGTAAAATGAGCATAATAAATTTTGAACTAACTAAAATATATTATAACTCTAGTTTGTTTGATTTTCTAAAAATAATTCTAATATTGTTACGATAATATTACTAACATATATTACTTTAAGAGACACAATATCCTAAAAATAAATAAAATATTCATATCAATTTATTTTCTTTGCCTTTTCTGAACGGTGTGACTTTTCTATATATGTAAACGAAAATTCGTAGATCTAGCTACATAATTTAGCCAATCATTTCACTTCACTTAATTATGTCGAAACTAAAATTAAAGAAGCTACAGCAAATTATGTTTACATTAAGCTATTTCATTTTTTACTGACCTTATAAACTTCGGATGGTTTTTTTTTTCAGGTTTTATTATAATCGCGTTTTTTTTAATTCTAGGGTATTTTTTTTATATCTATATACACTGGTGTCCAACAGTTAAGCATAAATCGTAAAATGCGAAAAACATGGAGTACATATTCGTAAAATTATTCCAAATTTCTTGCGGATATTAATTGGGTCAAAAAAAACATTGGGTTTATGCAAAACTTTTCAGTCGACTACGTCCTGCGCGAAACACCGGCACATGTCGGAACGCGGAGAAACCGATTCACGCAGCATAGGCAGTTCAGACAAGTTTCGTGCAACTGCTGTGCGAAGGAACGTTGTTAACCACCAAACAAGGTGAATGATGGCACAAAGACGCCAATTGGACGTGTTTGCGAAAGGAAGAATCGTTGGAATGCTGGAATCCTCACGATCACAAACCGAAGGGTCTCGAATTCTGAATGTGGACCACTCTATAATCTCAAGACTGTGGCAGAAGTTTCAAAAAATGGGAGATGTTACCCGACAACCAGTATCAGGTCGACCAAGAGTCACAATCCCTCGCCAAGACCGATATCTGGTAATAAGTGCGCGATGTCAGAGGGGCAGTACAGCCAGAGCACTGGATTCGGCGCTCTCATTCGCCACATGAATACAAATTTCGAGACAAACTGTTTACAGGAGACTTAATCATGCTGGCCTGTATGCCAGAAGAACAGCAGTTTACATTCTCCTCACGTCTGCTCATAAACGTGCTCGTTTGAACTGGAGTTTGAAACATCAACATTGGAGTGTCGGAGAGTGGGCCAATGTGATGTTCAGTGACGAGTCCCGGTTTAGTCTGAGTAGTGATTCTCGGTGGGTAACGATATGGAGAAAAAGTGGAACACGTTTTGAACCAAGAAACATGACGGAAAGGCGTTGTTATCCGTCAAGGGGAGTAATGGTATGGGCAGGCATCATGATGGACGGCCGCAGAGATCTCCGTTTCTTTGACACGGGGTCTATGACTGCTCAAAGATACAGAGACGTAGTTCTTGAGCCTTATGTTCGCTTGTTTCGAGGTGCTGTCGGTCCTGACTTCATATTCAGGGATGATAATGCGCCATGTCACCGAGAGGTGCTGATTGATGACTACCTTGAAGCGGAAAACATTCAGCGCATGCCATGGCCTACGAAATCCCCTGATTTAAATCCTAACGAGCATGTATGGGATATGCTCGGGAGACAAATTGCAGCCTTTTCGCACCCACCAAGCTCCGTTACAGAACTGGAGAGAGCTCTGCAAGAAGCTTGGAACTGTTTGAGCCCACAACTCATTCATCATCTCATAGCAAGTATGTAAATCGCTGTGCAGCGTGCCTGGCTGTCAGAGGTGACCACACGTCTTATTAAACTGTAGCATCAGTATTTTATTTAATGTTTTCTTTCATTTTTTCCTTAAAGTGTGAATCCTTGCTATGCTCAGTTGTCTTTCAAACTGCTACTTCGGATAATAAAATAATTTATTATCATTCTTTTGATTTGATTCCTTATTTTATAACCATTTTACACTCTCATATCCCGTTTCCCGCCATTCTGATTTTCAGTTCCTTCTTTATTCCCATAGTTATCAATTATGCTTAACTTTTGGACACCAGTGTATATAAAAATTGATGCTAGTATATGTGACCTCGCTTCACTGTAACATCGTTCAACCGATCACTATGAAAATTGGCAAATATATGTATTTTTTGTGGAGAATGTTTTTGTGGTATCAGCATTGCTGCAGCTCCCCACCAGGAGGCACTACAGCATATAAATTTCTGCACCGTTTAATCAATTGCAAAGTTGGCCACATTGTCACCCAAAATTATACCAAATTAGCTCCATCGCCAACACTTCGATAAAATACAATTGCATCGCCATTATATTATAAGGAACGGCGCTGCTTGCGAATATTAAAATTTTAACAGTAAATAAATACAACAGAAAGTATTATTAACGTATTACAACGCCAGGTATAAAATATTTACAATATTTTAAGTATTCATTACACAAAGTACGTAACAATATGTTACTTTTGCTGAGCAGTTATCAGCTTATGAAGGTGCTTTCAAAAATAGACGCACAAGGAAGTTACGGGAAATAAAGAAAAAAATCCTTTTCATCTGCTAATACACTTAAAGACTTAAAATTTAATAAATATGATTTTTTGTTTAATTTGCAATTCACAAAAAATTAACTGATTAAAAATGAATTTATAATCCAATCTATATTTTTTTTTATTTTGTCAAATAACCCTTGCGAAGACCTGGTGTACTAGAGAGGTTAATATAAAGTTTTGAAACTTTTCCAAAATATTTTCTATCAACTGGCTCCATTTTCCCTTGTAAACAATGATTTTAATTAATTCACGACACATTATCATTTATAAATGTAAATGAGCAGAATATAAAAAAGGGGGCATCTGTGATGTTCTTTGTATAAAGCTGAAACTGATCAAATGAGGGAAGAACCTGTTAAAAATAATGGATAATTAGGATAGCGAAATTAAAATTGAGAAAAGTGATGAAAATGAAACGTTGGAATTAAAAGGATAAATTTAGGTAACTGGGACGCGAGGGTGCTTCATATTTTTCATTTTTTCATTTTAGTTTTTTAAATTGGCAATTTTCTGCATCTATAGAGGAATTATTTATGAGAATTTGATAAAAGAACGCTAAAAATTTGAATTTTAAAATTGTAAACAGATGTGTGTAAATGTGATTCAGGTACACTTCCTTCAAAATCCATAGTGTATTTAAAGCAGCTTTTCTCAATCTGTGGAGCACGTCACCGTTGGAGGGGGTAATAACTGTACGATCGATTTGAAAACTCAGAAACAAAGTATTACATAAAAAAATATGAATTTACTGAATCTAAACCAAGAAAATGCATTCTGACGTAATAAAAAAAATAAAATTAACATTTATACTGATATACACTTACAAATAAATCAAGATTGCCCAATGTATTTTATAATTAATTTAACAATATTAAGTTAAGAACAAGTTTAAGAAACACCACTGACCCCATGGGCTTATATATAAAATTTAAAAGAATAAACACTCTTATCTTGTTCATTTATACGATTTGTAATTAATCCCTTAACTAACAATTAAAAGTTACGCGATTTGCCCCCCCCCCTTCACCGATGTCTCCGTTTTCCACATAGGCGTGCGTATGTGATATATTGCGGGGGGGAGAGAAAAGGAATTCCTTTGATATCAGTAAATCCTTCGCAATCACACTGTCATGGTCCTTTTATTGCGTTCCAAAGCATTCGGAATAGCTTTATGGATAGCACTGCACATAAAGGTTTTTACTTCAGAAAGACGCATATATACGTCCAGGGCATTTAACGCACCTGTTGAGAGACATATATACACGCTGGTTGAACTTACGAGATTAATGTTCTATTGTAATTTAACGTTTAAGTATAGTATTATTGAATTCAATGCACTGTTATTTGTATGGAGGGGGCGCAATGAAAAATATGATTTAATATTGCGTCGCAATTTAAAGTTTGAGAAGAACTCACTTAAAACCAACCAAAGAATTCTACCTAAGAAACTCCATCAGGAAAGATATGAAATTACAAATGTATCACAAGACATATTGCATCCTGTCAAAAAGACAAAGCAAGAAAAAATTTAACTTGCTATTTGTCGATCATCGATGGACAATTAATCTACAATATATTGAACAAAATATGATAATTTTTGCCTACAAATACCATACATGTAATATTAGCTAAAAGAATATAAATTTGTATTGTTTCTTAATGTCACCCTTATTTGAAAGATTTTTATAGAGTTTGATTAGGTTTTTACTGAAATTATCAAGGGCAAATTGAGAAGTCCTTAAAGTAGGTAAGTATTATTTCACTGAATTAAATTAGTCCCTGGAATTACCGAGTGCAATAAAAATACTATTAATAAAAAGGATTGGGTGACTTTGTTATTCCGCGTGACAGCTAACATTAGTATCAAGTGCGCGACTGCCCCCGGATTGAAACATTGATTTGATTTAAAACATTAAAGCATGTTCCATGCTGTAATTCTCGAACATTGCCACAGTGTTTTTATAATAGGAGGGACGAATAGATGATAAAATATTTGTTTGGCCGACGGAACATCAAATGATTCTGAGCTGATAAAAATATAAAAAGCATGCAAAAGAAACTAAAGAAAAAACGCCAACATTCGAACTGTAGCACAATTTCTTTTCTATCATGATTCATAAATGCTGTTCGTATTAATATTAATCTTTTGGTGAACGATCTTGATCAATAATCTCAATGATTGAAAACCTCTCTCCACGCCATATTAAAACATAAGAATTGAACATGATAGAAAAAAAAAAAAAAAAAAAAAAAAAAAAAAAAAAAAAAAAAAAAAAAAAAAAAAAAAAACCCAAATAAAATTGCCTAAAAACAAATAAGAACTAGTATCATAGTTAAAATTAGGATTTACATTCCATCATAAAAAAATTCAAGTTTAAACAATTTACTCTAGCAGCAATACAATTACACTACATGTTGGATGCAAATATTACTTTCTATCAAGGCATAAGTCAGTATTTGAAATCATTTTCTTCTTTAGAAATCTCTTGTATCAGGGAGACACTTGTAAGTTCTATGCTTTTTAGAATTTTCCAATGTTAGAGATTGTCAATATTGGCTTAGCTTCTTACATCAAGTGATCAATGTTCCAAATCTCCAGGGAATTTTTTTCTTTTTTAGGTAGTTTACTCAGTGAAGATTTTTTTCCCCAATCCGCTTTTTTTTTCTTACTTTAAATATGTACAGACAATTTCTGTGTCTACGGAAAAGGTTTTGCGTATACGCCAGTGCTTCTCAAACTGTGAAGCGCGTCTCTTAGGGGGCCGTGATAACCCTAGGGTTAAAAAAAATTAATTTAACAATACTTAAAATAAATTTAACTTTAAAAGTTACGATCAAGTTTTATAATTACCAGCGACCCCACGGACTTGCAATATTCGTATATATAACATTATATGCAAAAATTAACACTTTTCTTGATTTTATAATTAATCCTATCATACCGATTAAAAGTTGCGCAATTCGCTCCTTAATGCCAAAATTTTGCAAGTATGTACGCGTATGTGGTGTACTGGAGGAGGAAAAAGGGGAAAAAATAAGAAAATTCTATGAAATAAGTAAATCAGGACTCCAAAATAAGTAAAACAGAGGTCATTTTATTGCGTTTCTAAGCCTTCGGGGAAATTTCATAGATAGCAGAGAACAAGGAAAGTTGTATTTCGAAAAGACGCATATATACGTCCTGGGGAATTTATGCCCTGGCTGAGCGAGAAGTTTATATACGCCGCCGGGACTCATAAGAGGTTAAATTCGTATTCTAACTTTAGCGTCAAAGTATCGTATTATCGACGATGAAAATTATGATTGAATATTCGGTTCATAAGTATTGTAAGTTTGAGAAGAAATGCTGTACGCTTTCAAATTCTCCTGATTTTAAGGAATATCGGCTGAATTCACGACGGTCACATGATAAAGATAAACACGTGTTCTCCAATGAATTCAAAACAGACAGTAAAATAATTGTACTTGTTGTTCTATTTCTAAAACTTAGAATAAATTTCAAATTTCATAACTCGGTAAAAATGTTCAAATGTTAAAATTTTTTTTTTTGAAAATTATTTTAAAATTTAAAAAAAAAAAATTATATGGACGTATTTTTAAAAAAAATGCATTTTTTTTATTTCCGTGTGCCTTATTATTGTTAACAAATATTAATTTTTTAAAAGCAAAAGTTTGCGAAAAGAGCAAAAGTTGACAACAATGAAACGCATAAACTAATTAGCTGGAAAGTGAATATGATATCATATGAGTTTTTGAACTGATTGGTTAGAAGCATGTGGTTGTCATTATCATGTGATATAAAGTCACATGAATTGAGCCCATTGCAAGAGGTGAATTTTTATAAATTATTATTAAATGGAAGCCCAGTGTGTGTGTGGCTGAGTGGTAATGTATCGCACTTCCACACCACACGTCAGGGGTCCAAATCCGGGCTGGCAAGATCAACTAAGCCTTTCATCTCTTCACTGGGTCGATAAATGTGTACCAAGTGTTCTTGAGAACTGAACACAGGTGGTTTCGCGTCAGACTGACTACTAGTCCGAAACATCTGCATATGCTCTTCAGCGCCTAAGGTCATGTAAACTGAGATAGTCACAGTAAGCCTTAGCTCAAATGAGCTGCTGTACCACTGAATTCAGTTCAGTTCAATATTATTAAAATAAATAATATAAAATTCATTTCATTAATTTATAATTTTTTTAAATATTATTAAACTTATACTTATATAAAGTGTAAAAATTTATAAAGTTACTATTATAAAATTTTAATATATTATTAATCGTTTACATAATTATAGTGACTATTTTACTTTTTTAAATATAGAATAAAAATATAAAATATCATTTAATTTTAACTTTTTTTAATTAAAATAATTTAATTATAAAAATAACTTAAATAAATTGAAAAAAGAAACAGATAAATTAACTTGCGCCTGAACCCCGATTCGACCTCTCGCTACACAGGTACGTTACCACCTAAGCCACTGCGCCGATAGTGCTTAATTAAGCTTATTTGCATATTAGCTAAATATAAATTTCGAAGACTATTCTCTCCGTACTGACTATCCATTTGGTGAATCCATTAAGGAGTACTATATTATACAGAGTTTCGTACCCAAATAAATTTCCCATGTCATGACCTTTCCTAGTAAAAGGATAAAATACGAGGAACTCAGTTACATTATAAATTCGAGAATAGTTTAATATCGTATTCCATTTTTCGGGGAACATAAAACTATTGTTCCCTAATAGGGAAGCAATACGAGTATCAATTTCTAAAAAGAATGTCTATCTTAGACTCCATTTAACATTTCCCTTCTGTTTAATGCATATGATTTAGTAATGCAAAATGAATGCTAACTTCAAAGCATTTATATATTAAACATATATTTAGAATACATTTAAATATTACTTATTCCTTCAGAACTACATTTATTTTACATAAAAGGTGTGACACAGAAAAAATGAGACTAAGTGTGCAGCTTGAAAGAAAGAGTGTATTTGGCAACAGCTATTTTGGTGGCATCATCCCACGCACCTCCTCTATCCTTGTGGCAAGTTTCACCAATATCGATCGTGCCAGTGAAAAGTACTACATCAGCGAACACGTACACCTACAT
Organism: Trichonephila clavata; assembly: GCA_019973975.1. NCBI lineage: Eukaryota > Metazoa > Arthropoda > Arachnida > Araneae > Nephilidae > Trichonephila > Trichonephila clavata. Next base: position 86,764 of record BMAO01035001.1, read on the forward strand.
TCTGCCGGAAAAATGTCGAATCAATATCAAATTTCTTGACAAACTTAAGAAATCAGACACAAAAACATTTCAAATATTAACCTGAAGTGAAACTTTGTCTCGTGCACAGATGTTTGAATGGTATAAGCGTATTTCAAGGGAAAGGGTCTGTGTGGAAGATGATGAACCTGCTGTGCTCCCAAGATCAGCGATTCAGACCAAAACTTTGCCGAATTTCGAGTTATCAGTCATCCTGAAACATCAATGGTCCAGACAGTTAATCAACACTACTACATCGAAATACTAAAAAAGCCTTCGTTTAAAAATTAGGAAAAAAATGTCAGAATTGGGGAGTAAAGGATGGCTGTTGCAGTAACTTAATGTACCCGCTCACACGGCACGATCTGTCAAGCAGTTTCTGACCGACTGAATCGCGTAGTTGGATTGTCGCCGGCCTTCTGCACCCTAGATTGCGGGTTCGACCCCGGCCCAACTCAGTGGATTTTAATGATGCATAAAATCGAAAGCGGTCCTGTCGTATGATTATGCTGCATGTAAAAAATCCCTTGAATTCCCCGTCTGGCTTGGGTACTCTCGGCAAAGTTCAATTTCGCATCGTCAAAGCTCAGGGGCCTCCATCTGAGCAGGAAACTAGACGTCAAAGTTACTTGCGTCAATTGGTGTCGCCTAAACGGTACCGCCCTCAAAAGTGATACCAGCTCCTGGGGAATGAACCAGGTTTACAAAGGTAAGAAATACCAATACGCAGACCCATTGGGGAAAAAAATGTTTCTGACCAACAAAAACATTACAGCAGCGTTTCTCAAACTGTGGTGCGCGCGTTCTAGGGGAGCGTGAGCATATTGAAGTTGGACTGCATAAGTTATTTTTTTCCTATTGGGATGCAGATTGACTTTTTTTTTTCTACAATTGTATCTTTCTTAATGGGAACCCATTTTACCTCAGTTGAAGAGGTTCAAGCAAAAACGGGGAATCTCCTGAAAGGCCTCCCGACAACTCGTTCCAGAACTGTTACTAGCAATGGCAGCATCGAATGTAGAAGTGTGTGAATGCTGCAGGGAACTACTGCCTTGGAGAAGTGATTATCTAAAGGCAATGATTTATTGGACCAGTTTGTGTCACACCTCGTACGCAATTATTTTGTAAGAGAAAAAATATAATTATGAAATACTTAGTTGCGTTTTTTTGGTACGCTAAAAACGATGGTAGTGAGTACTTTTTAAATTTGAATATTTATTGGCTTCATGAAGCATGAACGAGAGAACTAATTGAATATAAAAAGAATATCTAGAAAAAAATTGGCTGGATGTGGCTATCGTAACACTAGCTAAAAATAACAGACACGTGAAAAATCAAAAACAACAAAAAGCTTTTATTAACGTAGCCAAAACAAAAATCCTTCACTTAACAGATACAGAAATACTGCTTATAAGCTAGGAATTTTTTAAAAAAATACATAAGTCTCGGCTTAATCCGAATCAGATGTTTCAATTTGTACTTTCAACTGTTAAGCAAAAATGAAGTGCTTTTTTTGCATACAATGTTCGCCTTTAAACGGGTGTAGCTGAGATTCAATATTAATTCAAAGCTAGATTTTTCAAATTTAAAAGTATCATTTTTGTTTTTAAATTAATTTAGGGTACGAAACTACTTAAATGTAAGTAAAAAGTGACAAAAAATGAGTTAAATGAACATTAATTTTAGAATAATGACGTACATTTAACTAGTAAAATGTAAAAAGAAAATGTTCTACCAATTTTATATAAAATCGAAAAGTTCTATGCTTTATAAATTTTCATTTGAGTTTATTTTTATAGCGAAATATGTTTATAGCCTGTTTTGAGGCTGATTTAAAAATACTCCTTTTTATTCTAATGATCAAAAGAATTTAAAAAGGAAAAATATATTTTTACAAGCAGACAATATGCTTTTTAATAACACATAGCATAACGGTATTGCTGTAACTTATCAATTTAAAAGTACCTTTATTGATAAAATTTTGAAGATTTTTCAAGATTGATTTTATAATACACTAAATTACAAAGTCTTTGTACAGAAAACCTTTTTGCTACATTACGGTAAAAAAAAGTATTGAACAATCTGCAGCATTTTTTTAAAATTCTTATAACGAATATGTTATTACCTTAAATTTTATTTTATATAGTCTGAATGTTTTTTTTAAGTTTAAAAAGAATTCATTTCAGAAAATTTCAGCAGTTACAAAAAGCATTTCTCACATATTTCTTTTTTCATTTACGAATGTTATTTTATAGTTATAAATTTACAAGGAAAATTTTCAGTATTCAAAAAGGTTTAAATAAAAATTTTAGTTTTTTTTTTATTCGAATGTCGTTTGAATGCTTTAAGTTTGCATTACAATGTCATACTATTTTAAGTTCTTCTCTTAGAGCTTTTTTTAAAAATTCAATTAAAAACATGAACTGAATAATTAAAAAAATTAAGAATATAAAGGCAATATTTTTATTCTAATTCAAATAAAATCACTGGAAATCCGAACTTAAATATTTCAAATCGTCTTTCTTACAATTATTTTTATGAAATATAATTTAAATTATACATTCATGATTAAAGACATTTTTTAAATAAAGTAACTATTATAAAAAATACGGCTAATAAAGTGAGACGATCTAAAGATTCGAAAAATTTCTTTATTATATCGATTTAGTTTATTTTTTTCAGGAATGAAACATTTATCTATAAGGAAATTAATTCTTAGAAATCAGGATATACAGTATTTTGTATAATACTTTTTCACCTATACATATTTTATTGTAAGAAAGAAACTCAAAACGTTTATAAAAAGTGCATTGAATTATTTTAAACATAATAAAAAAAGAAATACTCAATCCATACATTTTTTCGTTTGTAACATCTTTTATATTATTATTTTTTTTAATCTGATTCTATGTAGATAAATTTAAAAAGTTAGATTTATTCTTTATTCTTTTGATTAATGATAATGAAAACCTTTGAATTTTTCTATTATTATTTAGCGTACGGTAATTGAAAGTTCTAAATATACTTTTTATAAGTTTATTTTCTTTTTAGATATTTTCGAAGTAAAATCTCTAGAATTACGCTTTTTCACTGTAACGGAAAACACAAGCGTATTTTTTTTAATGCAGTGTTAAAAAAAACCGTTTGGTGTATTTCAAATGTTTTGAAGAATTGTAGGATTGTAATATTTTAATTTATCTGAGATAGTTTAAAATTATTATATATCATTATATTTAGTTTTATGATTTTAATTATGTGGAGTATTCTAATCACGCGTTCATTTTTTATAAAAAAAATTTTTAAATATTTCGTTCATAACCGTTTTGAAAACGAGGATTTTACAAAATTGGTACGATAATTATTTTTAAAAGCTCATATTTAAAGTTATCATTAGTTTTTTTTTGCATAAAACTACGGATGTACACCCAATCTACCTAAAAGGCCTAACCCCCATTGTAAAAATTATACAACTGGTTATACTCATTGTTCAGATTGTAAAACTGTAATTTGCATGTATTATTTAATTTAATATTTTTTCTCAATATATTGTAAGCATGAAAGAATGAATTTCATGTCTTCAACTCTTCATTTTAAGTGGGATCACCAATGTGACGGCCTGTTTTTTAAGCTTTCTTAGGGATTTTTTTTGATAACCAGTTAAAATATAGAACTTAAATTTTTCATCATTTATTTATATGTATTTTTAGAGTATGTATATAAATGTTTAGCCAAAAATATCCAACAAAACGTGAATTATTGCGCTCTGAACACACCTTCCTCGAAAAAATGGGCACTCGCTTCCTCCACGATTCCGGCTGATTAGCATATCGGAAATAAAACAAATTAACGGTGTTATAATCTATATGCTTAAATGCACAGAATGGACTATACTCATTAGAAAATATCAAAAATTGGATTCCAGGACTAAATGCTGACGCACACTACTTTAATGATGTTTACATCATTATCTGCGTACAACCATGTGGCGCAAAAGTCAACGTTTATTGCAAAACAATCTTCCTATCGTGTTGCATGATGACGCTCGTTGTCATGTAGCAAATGATCACTTTCCTAGGTTCAAGTGTAGTATAGGGGGGGGGGCAATTTGGATTTGGCGATTTTTATACTGATATTATGGTGAGATAACGAATTCATTCTGCCTTCCGGACATTTATCGCTAGCTTGACGATCGATTTTGGTCTCCAAAAGAAATTGACATCGCCAAGGGCCCCCTACCCCATACTACACTTTAACCCTTTCCTATTGTGACTGTGGCAGGGAGCAATCCTGAAAATCCTCCCTACTCACCTGAAATGAATTCTAGTGAATTCGAACTCTTCTCGAAGTCGAAGCAACCTCTCTGAGGGTGCCGATTTCATGATGTTTCATCTGTATGCAACATAATAGGGCACTCCGCCACTGATATCAATAATCAGCACCTTGCCAATGGTTTCCAGCGGCTTCACGACATTTGATAAAACGTTATAAACTTTGCTGGTGATGATATAGAAGGAATGCGATGCGGTTGTAAGTTCATTAAGAATATTTTTACCTGTGTTGTCATTTCTTAATTTATAGCCCTCACAGTAGGTATAAACTTATCGAAGTGAGCTATTTGGATTGTAGTGAAATAACTTAATTAAAATATTGTTACCCACTGTGATCAGCATTCAATTCTAAGTATGGAATAAAAGAACATAACCAGTTAATATATGTATTTAATATTTTTAATTAACTATAATCGATAACATCTGAATAAACTGCATCTGGTAGTTGTTAACGCTTTTCGAGAAGAAAACAATACTACTTGAAAAGAAAATGTTTATACATTATTCTGCAATATTATTAATTACAGTCTGTAAAGAGGGCATTCAGATATCTGTAGAAAGTCTTAAGCATAGTTAAACAACTTTCAAAGTTCATCATCAAATCTATTACGGATAGGCATTTTTGGTGTTACATATCCTACTTGAATACTGTCTTCAGAGTCTTAAAATTCTACACTCATTACAAATTGAACCAATCAAGACATCGAAAAGGTAATTTCAAATCACGCAATCGCTATAAACGTAATTTAAATGGCGCTTGCATTTTCCAGACATAAAATAAACGATCCATCCACAGTGCTCGATATTAAAAAAAGAAATCCTCACACATTGGTGGATAAATCTGCTAAAATGGAAATCTGTCTGTGATCCTCCAATTAAAGTTCAATCTGCTGTGTGAAAAGTATCGATTCACTATAATCGGAATCTTAATAGTAATCGTCCACGTTTAAATTCTGTGAAATGGAATATCGAACGTTGCATATAAAAATAGCAAATGCATCTTTCTAATAGCAGGTTTTCACTTTATGTTGCTTTTTTATTACACACTGTAAGGAGTCGATGGAATTTTTTTTAAAACGTTACAAATATTTAAAATTAAACACACATTTTTTTAAAAAAATTCTCTTTCATTTTCAGTTTGATAGCTCTAATTATCCAATGCAGTTAAACAAAAATCATTATATGTGAAATGAGAAAGATAGAAATAAAAAATGACTTGAAATTTTCGGAAAAATATAAAATACAGTAATATAAAAGAAGAATTTTTGTGCTGTAACTAGAATTTAGTTAAAATAATTTAGAATTGAAATACTTTGGAAAAACAAGGCATAAAAGAACAACATATTAAACTTCGTTCTATTCTACGAACTATTTACATTCCTTTATAATATTTACATAGAAACGGAACCCAGCTCGTATTAGAACTTGAAAACAAATACTAAAGAGATATTGTAAGACACGATAACATTTACTTAAACTGATTTCTTAATACATAAATACAGGGGAAGTATAATTAATAGACTCTATTTTAAAAAAATCATTTTTTCGAAAATACTATATATATATTTCAATAAGTAATACATGAATGTTAAGAGAAATTTTCCTAGTTTATTTTTCATTTATGATCAACAGCTTATTCAAGATCCCTGTGATTGAAATTCAATTCTTGGCGACACTGAGAGAATTTTTTTTTTTTTTTTTTGCATATTAGAATATGCACCGATTTTTTAATTTATTTCGGTGAAACGCGCATTTAAGATATCCGAATACTTGCGACAACTTTTTTAAAAAAAATAATGGATATATAGGGATTTTTTGTGGTTTTTAGATTTGTTTAGTGCATTTTAAGAAAAATATGCTTGAATTAAACAGAAAAAGAAATTATTATTACTAAAATGCGAAAAAATAGGCAAAGATTTACAATAAAATAACGTAAACGCCGCCCATTCTGTACCAAACGTTTCTAAACAAATTTTCAATTTTTCAATTCTGAGATGTGTTACTATGTTTTTCATTTATGAAATTATATTCAGGATAAGAGTTAATTTAATATTTACAAAAAGTAGAGCACTTTACCTTAGCTATTATATGGAATTGCTTAAACAAACTGTGATTATATTCACATAAGGAACTGTCAATTTTGTAATGAAACAGTGATTCATAAATCTGAAGGTTAAAATACTTCTGCTATTATACAGAACATACACAAAAAATTGCAGTGAATTTTCTTCAAAACTTTTTGAGCTATCTTTGTCCCCGTTTGAGCATTTTCAAAAAACACATTCGAGTAATAAGCGTTTTAAAGTATGACATCTTGCTTAAAGTAATAGCATCTGTTTTTACTTAAAAACTTGTAGTTTTTGTTCTAGTGAACGGAAAATAATAAACTTGGTATTTTTATAAAGCTAATAAGACTTCTATAGAATAAAATCATAAAAAAAATTGTCATCTTTTGGCAAATTCATAATTTTAGGGTAGTCGGTTTCCTTAAAAATCTCTGCGGAAGTGAAGCCTAAAGAAGCACAAACCACACACACAGCTACAAGCTTCGTAATCTAAGTTTTTGATTTTGTTGATGTTTATATTTTTCAATTGTTTTATTGATACTAATTTGTTGTTACTCCTTGCGCATTTAAGAGGAGTGTTTTCACTTCAATGAATGAAGTATTCATCAAGTGCTGCTGCTAGAAATATATATATATATATATATATATTTTAAAAATACAGATGTGTATTCATTGTAACATTGCAAAGTTAGTGGATATTAAGATACATTCAATCTGAAAATGCGTTCAGGTTTTCTTCATTTCGCAATGGCAGCCTTATACAATCTCAACCATAAAACCTTTACTTACAATTACCATATGAACATCTTATCCTATGTCACTTTAAATAAAATAATTATTTTCATTGACAATAAATATGTATATAACATTTATACATAATTAAATTACTGTGATTTTACGATTCTAGAAGGTACCAAAAACACATGCCTGCAAAATTAAAGTCTTTGAAGAATATAAAATAAGTCTTCGATGATTTTTATACAATTTGATATGCTGATTTTGAAAATGGCCTCCATTTCGTTATCATCTCAGGATTTTTTTGTAAGCTTGGTATCGAGAATAATATCCTAAAATTCTATTTCAAAAGGAATTTTCTCGAACAATTTTGTATGTGAAATCCAGCAACTGTAGTTTATATCCGGTTAAATCCATGTAAATATCGATTCTTGATGAGGCAAATTGATTTTTATACAAATTAATGAAAACTGATGTTACCAGGTCTTAAATATCGCTCCTGATTGAGAGAAAACAAGACGCGTGTGTGTTCCCTTGAGGTTGAAACTGTTTACATTCAATTTTAGTACAGTTTCCAGAAAACATCACCAATGTACTATTTTGATTTGCTTTCCTCATTGTTATTTACATAAAATAAACTAATGACCATTAAAAGCAAGTATTATGCCTGTCCACATGTGAGTAAAAGAAATGTATTTTTTCGACCAAACCAACTCGATCTTCTGTTTCCTTTGTTTCGTCACGCAGTCTCAGATGTTTTATCTTTCATGAGCTAGCGAATATCTGGACCAATAAAGATTTCTTCTTTCTCAAGTTAACTTCGGATAAGCGTGGAAACTTTTCATTCAGGTACTTGATTGGTTTTTAATTATAATTAAAAGCTTTATCTCGAATGTTCTAATCAACTCCTTGTGAATAATAGTGTAATTTCAATTTTTCCCCACATATGGATTAGTAAGAAATGAATTTTATACTACACACATTTCACTTGCCATTTTTAAACTGTCGATCAGAGTTAACGATTTGGTGGTAACTTATAAAGGTCTACTATATCCCAAAAAAATTCGTTTGATGAACAATTTGACCTATTGTTGGACGAGGAAGTGTTTGAGGAGTACAATCCAAATATATATATGAGCTAATTAGACCCTGTAATTTTAATGCTGGAAAAATAAATGAGGCTAATAACTGAGCATATACAATTTAATGTTTAATTAAAGACAAATATAATGTGATATGGGGCAAAACAACTTCAGCAGATTTGGTAGATTATATTAATCGCGTTTCAAGCATTTTGGGTTAGCGGGAAATCATTTATAGCATTTGCAAGGTGCAAAGAATGTTCTTTCGGGTAAAATTAGCCATTTCCCACGTATTATTTAACATTTTCGATATGACTCAAGCAATATGGAAGTTTTCAAATGTACAAAGAATTATGTAGAAACATCTCTAGAGCAGCACAGTAGAATCCTGATATGTAATGAAAATAATTTTGTTCGTGTACAGAAATTATTTGTAACTATGTACACACCAAAAGTAAAGCAATGTGTACAAATCTTCAAGATAGCCCTTTGTTTGAGCGTGAAATATACTCTATCTTTTCTAAGTCACGTATGATCTCAACTTTTCCTCTTAAAGTAGTTTAATTGGGGCGTAATGCGAGAAAACACGTAACGATCTTTAGTAACGTAAAGTTCTGTTTTAATATAAACATTACACCAGCGTTTCTCAAACTGTGTGGCACGCCTACCTGGGGGGAATGATAACCCCACAATGGGGGTGCGGACCTATAAAAACAAAAGATTACTTTAAAAATTATTAATTTACTCAAAATAAACAAACAAAATACTTTATGACGAAAAAAAGGCACATTAGTACATATATAAATTTATGGATAGATGTGCACAGAAAAATCGTACTTCGGAAAGACGTATATATACGTCCAGGCAATTAACACACTGGCTGAGCGAGACGTTTATATACACCTGTGGCACTTAAGAGATTTTAGTCATATTGTAGCTTCAGAGTACTTATTACTGAATTCAATACATTGTTATTGTATGAAAGGGGGGGGGGTGATGAAAAACATGATTGAATATTCTTTGACAATTATTGAAAGTTTTAGAAGCAGTGCATTACACAGCATTAGAAATAAAAACAGTTGATAATTATATATATATGCATATATTCTCTTCGAAAACTTCATAAAACTTGCGATTGTAAATTTTTCGCAACATGCTGCGAAACAGTTTAATACTGTTACTTTCCATCTATCTTAAAATGTAAACAACTTCGAAAAAAGTAACTTCTCCAAGAAACTGAGGATTTTATCAGTAACAGAAGATGTCAGTATTGATAATAACACGAGTATCCGATGCTCTATATCTTGAAGGAATATCATGTGTCAATAGTTTATTCTGCGCACCATTTTTTTTTCTTTTGTTACTAGCGCGCGCGCGTACAAGGATAGATTTTGTGATTCAGAAATCTTATGCTTATGGTTTATCCATTTTGTTGCCCGAGGCAGAATTCCTTTGTTTCGCTGGCTTTTACTTGAGTCTTATTTCCATATCCAACAGCGAGTTTTCGAAAGAAAAAAATGTGTGCTGCTTGCAAAATGGACCCGTTGCTCTTTGCATGGTTTAAAAAATTGAAAAACGGAATTTTTCTTGAGATTTTTCGTTGCAGAAAAGAGAAGATTTAAGAATACATGTTTGAATATTTTATTTAAGAAATATGCATGGGTGTGCTTAGGCATGCTGAACTAGAGTATAAAACAACTTGATATTTGCTTAAGATTGACTTAAGTTTATGCAGAATTATAAATTAAGCGAACGTATTATATGCTAAGAATTGTTTCCATGTGATACCTTAGACCCGGGGTGAGCATTTCGTCGATCGCGATCGACCGATGGACCTCCAAGACATTTTGGGGTGACCGCCTAAAATTTTACCAGTTAATAATTATGTTCGGAAAATTCAAGATCGGCTGGCAGAGCGCAGACTAAGCCTTTTACTTACTATGACTACGAAAACTAACTTTAGAATAAAAATATTTTATTTTTTTAATGTATTTTGAATTTTTTGTTTCATAATAAATTGTATTTGATATAATTATATTTGGGGCTATTATTATTAAGTTTATATCGCGTTTTATTTTAAACGCGGTTTTAAATGCTTTTTTTTTATTTTAATTTTGTAGACAAGTACATATTTCGTACTTATTATTAAGTTATAATAAGGACCTCATTTTCTCACCTCATCACACCTACGACAATGGGCAGTAACGTACACAATAATTTTTAAAGGGAAGGGGGTAGAGGGTCGAAGGTCACCATTCTCGTATCATACCCCAATACGCAGCCAAACATATTTTTTTTATTTTTTCGATTGTCGGGAACAAAAAACAGTAAAAAATAAATTACTGAATAAATAATTAACATTAATAAATAAAAAATTACTAATATCAAATACTTAATTACATTTTACATACTATATACATGGGGCTATAAGGAATCGGAAGAAAATATGATTGTTATGAGATGGAGGGTCCAGACCCGTGGACCCCTCCCCCGTCTTTGTGCGCGCTATTGACACTGAGTGGACCACAACTCCTTGAATATATCAGAAGTGGCCCGCACCCTGGAAAAGTATGGCCACCCCTGCCTTAGATACTTAATACAACTTCTTACGGATTCAGCTGAAGAAAATGAAAATGAAACCTTAGTTAACCCGTCACTTTACGCTAAAAAAACGACCACGTGCAGTGTATCGCATACCCAAAGGTGTTTTTACCGTAAGATTTGCATACAAAGGCGAAAAAGGAAGAAAAGTAAGACATATAATTTGTTTATTACACTTTTCACAAGTAAATTTTGCTGTCCTGTTCATTTTACTAGGGCGTTCAATACATTGTTTATATACTCCTTTAGTCTTCGTCGCGAGTGAGTGGGATGTTTTCACTGTTTAAAATTTCGTAGAAACATTGCCTGCTGGTTTTTTCCTTCTTTCTCTAAATCAAAATCCAAAAACTTCAGAAACTATCGTCTGGTTCGATGTTTCGAAGGGGTTTCTGACTACATAACGAAATAATTTGAGCATTTACTGTCGCAACGTTAACCAACATAAAAATTATTGTCATAGGCTAACGATTAGATTTTCTAGCCATTGAATATGTTGCAGTCATTTTATCTAGGACGATAACTGCTCCCTCATGTTAATTGTCTCGATATATTTCAGTTGAAGAATCCTACCTGCTATTATACTTTTCATCATTCGATTCTTCCTCATCATCCATACAAAAAGTATTTCTTCATTCGAAATGACTGTTGTACTCTATCTATAAAATAATGTATCTATTAAATTATTTCAATATCATATTTTTTCATCATAACTACAATAATACGTCATTGCATAAGAAACGTTTTAAAGCGAGTCCATTCATTTAAAACGTTAACGGCGATTCAAGCGCAGGGTATGAAATAACTGAAGAAGTGGTATCCAAAAATATACCTTTAGAATTCGCCTTCAAGCTAAGGCCCCTCAAAGGATATGACCTTTAAGTCAGCTACAGGAAAAACTATTCATTTTCCGAAAAAGGTTTGGTTGGAATCTTGAAAAAAGTGAGGCGGTGGGTATGACATACACTGCGCGTGAAGTGCCGGGTTAAATATGCTATACATAGTAGCAATGAATGTTTTTAGATATGCATAGAATTTATCCTATAAATTTTGCATCATATTTCTGAGAATAAACACATAAGCAATTATTATAAAAACATTGCTTTAAAACAAAGTTGTCACGTAAAATGAAATAAATGTTTCGAATAAATTCTTACTCACTATTTTTGAAAATAAAGGAAAATTAGAAAAATTATAAATCGCATTAGATACGATAGGAAAAATTAAGTCAGCTGATACTGTTTAGTGTCAAATTAATCAGCTAGAAAGTCCCATGTAAAGTAGCATTGCCATACAGGTAAATAAAATCATTATCAAGTGTATTTATAAAAGGCGAACATCGAAATTTAAGAGTTCATTTCTGTACCTCACAGAATTCACAGAGGCTCTATCAATGACATGGAGATAGGAATACTTATACAACATGGCCCCGTTCAATTCATCATGTATTTGCAAAAATATTGGTCTCTTCATTAAATGCTGGAAAATATCAAGTGAATCCTGATTGTCTCCATATAATGGACTACTAGGATCAACGATTGTGAATCTAAGCACAAAAAGAATGGTTTCTTACAAATTATTGCTTACATGTTCCCAGTATAAGGATAAAGGGTTCTTCTGCTACTAGAAGAATCAGAGGAAGAGTACGTGTTCTTTAAAATAGACTTTGCATATTTCAACTTTTAAGAACCGAAGCCTCTGAAATTTTGATTCCTATGGCTGTATGGGGATTAATAAGCTGAAAAGATTTTACACATCAGTTACGTTTTGCTAAAATATGCAAATATTAATCTTCCCTTTACATGGAGGCCCTTGCTAAACCATACCCAGACCTTCTACCTACGAATGTGTTCTCATTAAATACTGTTTATATATTTATAGAAAGATAGACAATATTTTAAAATGTGTAGCAATTTGTCTAAGATTCACCTTACACAATCACATAAGTTTGAGGTTTCTTTATTTTAACTACTTTTGAATTTTTAACCCAATATACGTGCATATATTATACTGGAGACTGAGGAAAGCACGAGAAAATGGATATTCTTGGGCTTCCAATACTATCTTCTATATATATAAAGGAGAAAAGCGACTCACTCACTGACTGACTAACTAATCACGATATCTCCGGAACTATTCAACCTACAGACTTGAAATTTGGTAGACATGTTCCTTTCATAGAGTAGACATCAGCTAAGAACGGATTTTTCGAAATTCGAAACGCAAGGGGCGTTACGGGGGATTAGGGGCGTTATAAATAATTGTTTCCATGTTTAAACTATTTAATGTACAATCTTGAAATTGGGTAAGCAGATTCCTTTCAGAGAGTAGAAATCCGCTACAAAATGAGTTTGGTGAAAATCGACTCCCAAGTGGCGTTGCAGGGGCTTAGGGGGTAATTATTTCCATTTTTAAACTATTTGATGCGCTGTCTTTAAATTTGATAAACAGATTCCTTTCGTTGAATAATGATCAGTTACAAAACGGGTTTTGTGAAAACAGACTTCTAAGTGGCGTGGCGGGGTATTATAGATAAATATATCCGTTTTTAAACTACTTCACCTACCTGCTTGAAAATTGGTAGGTAAGTTTCTTTCCTGGAGTAAATATCCGCTACAAAATGGGTTTTGGGAAAATTGACCCCCAAGGGGTGTTGCGGTGGCGGGGGGTTTAAGGGGCGTTATAAATTCCGATTTTTAAGTTACTAGACGTACAGTCTTGAAACTTAGTAAGCAGATTCCTTTTCATAGGGTAGAGATAAGCTACAAAATGGGTTTCGTGAAAATTGCCCCCAAATGGCGTTGCGGGACTTAAGGGGCGTTATAGACTATTATTTCCATTTTAAAACTATTAGACGCACAGTCTTTATATTTGACAAATATATTTCTTTCATAGAGTAGAGATCAGCTATAAGAAGGTTTTGTGAAAACATACCTCTAAGTGGTGTTGCGTTAAGTGGCGTAAGACATAAAAATTTTCGTTTTTAAACTAATTGACCTACCTGCTTGAAAATTGGTAGGAATGTTTCTTTCACGGAGTAAATATCCGCTACAAAACGGATTTGGAGAAAATTGAGACCAAGGGGTGTTGCGGGGGGAGGTTAAGGGCAGATATAAATAATTATTTCTATTTTTAAACTATTAGACTCACAGTCTTGAAATTGGGTTAGCAGATTCCTCTCATAGGATAGAAATACACTACAAAAGTTGTTTTGTAAAAATCGACCCCTAGGTGGCGTTGCGGGGGTTTAAGGGGCGTTATTGTAAATTTTTTTGCATTTTTAATTAATTGGACGCACAGTCTTCAAATTTTGCTAAGCAGATTCCTTTCATAGAGAGCAATTCCCCTACAAAATGGGTTTTGTGAAAACAGACTCAGAAGTGGCGTTGCGGGGGCTCAAGTGGCGTTATAGACAATTATCCCTATTTTTAAACTGTTAGACGTACAGTCTTGAAATTTGATAAGCAGATTCCTTTCGTAAAGTAGAGAACCGCTATAAAATGTGTTTCGCGAATATCAATTACCAAGTTTAATTTCGGAAGATTAAGAGGTGTAATCGATAAATATTTCCATTTTTAAACTATTTGATCATCCTGCTTGAAAATTGGTAGGTATGTTCCTTTCATGAAATGGAGTTCCTCTAACAAAGAGTAAAACGAAAATTGACCCTCAAGGATGTTTGCGAGGGGTCATGAGGAGTTACAGAAAAAAATTCCTGTTTTTATTTGTTAGGCCCATATACTTGAAATTTGTTAAGCATGTTTCTTTTGTTGAATAGGGATCCATTAAGAATAAATTTTAAGCAAATCAAGTTTTTGGGGGTTGCAGGGGGTTACTGGGACGTATTGAGAAAAAAAATTACTTTTTTCGAGCTACAAGGACTATAATAATGAAATTTGGTTTGCATTTTTCTTTTGTTGAATTGAAATCCGCTAAGAGCGGTAATTTTGGAAAACGGCTCTCAACGGTATTACGGGGATATTGATAGTAAAACTTTTGTTTTTTTCTGTTAGATTTAGATTTGAAATTTGGCTTGCATGTTCAATTTACGGAGTAGAGATCCACCGAAAATTGGTTTTGCGGGAATCCACTTGGTTTTTGAGTTACGAAAGAGCAAACATCATTCTATACTTTAATTTTAGAGATTTTTAGAAAATACAAATTAGATGAGTTCTGCCCCTTTTTTTATCTACAGGTTTAAGTATATTTTTCAATTCAATCGAATTCTTAATGCTAGGACTTAGATATCAATAATTTATACATATATATAAGCAGTAAAAATTTATAAAACATCATGAAATACCCAGCGAAGCGGGCGGGTAACGGCTAGTATATATATATATATATATATATATATATATATATATATATTATATTTATATATATATATATTTATATATGTGTGTGTGTGTGAGTGTAATAATTGACTTAATTTAATCTTGAAAGCTTTTTGCTTTTGTAAAATTTGTAGCACTCTTTACCCTCCAGGACTTTCACGTAAATAATTAAATGTTAACTTACCCGCCTAACGAGAATTCATCGCAATTTTAGCTAGTAAGAAGTAATGCATTCAGCGTTTTTTCAATTATTCGTTATGTAATAACCCCGTACGATACCCTTTCACTAATCAAAATATACCTCCATGGAAGTAATGTGAATTTTGGAACTTCTGGTCTGTGTTTCATGTAAAAAGCCAGAGATTCTCTTTAAAATGTGCGCTGCTCCTTGTATTTGTCATAATGTTATCTCAATGTCTGTTGCTTATATGTGCTTTTGCGTTTTTTACTGTGCCATCCCCTAAGTGTAATAAAAATGGAGTATCCTGATACACAAAATGATTCCTTATAAATCCAAAATCTTTACCAATCACTTTTACTCTCCGCCAAATGATCAGTAATTAATTACAAGAAATAATACCATTCGTCACAAAATTTCATATATATATATATATATATATATATATAATTTCTCTACAAGAGAGATGAATCAACATGATTAATACTTAAAAGAATATCAATTGCTAGATAAAAAACAAAAATTAGAGATTTAATTATATATAATTAAATCTCCTAACTGTGCAATGGTTAGTTACTCAGCTACTATTAGGAGGACCTGACGGATTATGTTGCATACGTTTTGCATATTTGTGTATTAATTCGTAAATGACGTGAAAAACATAAAAAATTAACCTTTCACCTCTCTTTTTTGGTTAAAAATAAAAATCTATTATATATATATATATAAAAAATGTAAATTTAAAAATAAAGACAAAACAAGAAATTTGAATATTATTTATTTAAATAAAACGTAAAAAAAACAAACTTCTAAAGAATTAATAAATAAATAAGGCCTATCACAAATGTGACTTCAATTAATAATAAGAAATTCTGACAAATTATTTTTTAAAACTCTTATAAATTTTATTTTAAAGTGAATTTATGTTCTAAGAAATCAAAACTTTATATTATCAAAATAATGTTAAATTATTTTTTGAGAACAAGTTCTAAAACTCACATTTACATCAAAAATATTTTATTTATTGAAAAAGCAAAAAATATTTACTCTTTAAGGAAATAATCCATAACACTTAAAAACTAAATACATGCTGAAATAATAAGTTTGATTCTTTCGATATACAATGCATAAAACATTTTAAAGCAACGTTGAAATATCCCAGGTATATCGCTTAGTGAAATAATGAAAGAATCATTTTGTATACGAGGTAATAAATTAAATTTTTAAACCCTAAAATAATACTAATAATGAAAAGATAAATTGTAATATTATATCCAAATACAATTTAAATAGAATGGAAAGTATAATGAAGATGCTGCAAACATTTTATACATACGGAATACTGCATACAAAATACTATTTAAGTTATTACAACTGTGCAGTTTGAAATGAAATGGTAACTATATTATCCATGTTGCGCTTAAAAATAAAACGTATTCCTCTAAAAGCCATCGTGTAGGGCAGCTGAAACATGTTTCATATGTCCTCATGTTTAAGGATATGCATTTTAGGAAAATGATTTACGAAATCTGATATTTTTATCGTCAATTGAGCATAAACGTTTCACAAATATCGCATTTGTTTATTTACTTATAACGAAAATAAACGATCATCTTCGGTATATTACAAAAGGGTGAAAATAGTTATTCTGCAGATAATTATGTATTTTGTAATAAAAGTAAATTGGATTCCTTAGATCTTACGTCTTATTTAAGATTGATTTACTAGACCTAAGCTGACTAATACGGTATATTGGTATTTCATAATAGTTTTTAATTCAACATCATAGATTGCTGAAAAATTGAATTTGGTTTTTGAACTTCTTAAGGTTGTTATTTTATAGTTTCGAAACAAGTTACAATATAATTAACTATTAGGATGTAAGCACTTGTTATGAGTTATTCTGTGTGTGTGTGATTCCAATAATGTTAAACATATATTAATATGTTAGGGTTTATTGAAAAATTGAAGTATCAGAAATGTATTTTTGGATATATAGTTCCTTACACGAATATAATACGAATTGTATGCAGACAGCAACATTTTAAATATCCACTTCTTCAATCGGGTTACTGAATCCAGTTATTGTTTTAGATATGTATACACGTTATTTGTGCTTGATTTTTTAAAGTAATTAAGAATTCAGTAATGAAAATAAATAGTTCAATGTAAATTATTTCATTCTTTATCAGGAATTTAAATAAGTTCAATGCTTTCTCTCTATTGATTGGTATTTAAAAGGATTATGTCAGCATTTAAGACGAACTTTTTACTGAACTTGCATATGCGTTTTTATTATTTTATCTAATTTACTATTAATTTTTAGAGCCGATAAAAATAGATAATTTCCCTTAATGTCAGGATCCTTTTTTTTCAAAAACTAATGAGGTTCTTTTAAATATCATTCATATAATTGAGGTAAATTTGACTATTTAAAAAAATGTACATATCTATAAAATATTGGAAATATCGTTTCGCATTCATATCATATTAAAATAAAAAGTACAATAAGTGGAACTTAATTTATAGCAGAAATTTTAATTGATATATACGATATGGGTTCATTAAAATATAAATGAGGTTGAACATAAAATAATTTTTGTATTCATTTTTCTACCTAATACCTATAAAAGTTTATCTTTAGAAGAAAGTTTATATGGGTTTTTATGAAAAAAAATATGTAATAATAATAATAGCAATAATTGACTTTTTATATTTTATTTTAACAATTTTGTTTTTCTAAAAATTAAGAACAGTGTGCTTATTTCTATATTTATTTAATTTACTAATTATATCAGAACTCAATACATGAATATTTTAAAAATGCCTTTTAATGCAATTTAAATATTTTGAACTATTTTATATAGATTTTAATATAGTGAATTATTTGTCAATAAAGAATGCATTACTAAACTTTTATCATCCGTGCTGTAAATTATGTCTTACAAATATCTTCTACAATGAAAAAAATTTAAATTTTTGAATCTTATTAGCTTTCAAGATAATTTCTATAATTCTCACTTCCCTTTTTATTAAGACAAAACATGAAATGTTTGCATTAGACTCAACCGTATCAAAATTAGATTCATCTCTGTTTACGAATTAAAACAAAATATTTTCCTAATTGGCGTCTTTTCACTATTTTCAATTTTATGGGTAATTTTAAAAGATCAAACAATTTACACATAAGTAGTCAAAAAATACTATTAATATCCCTTTGTTTGTGGTTCTACAGAACTGCTTCTAACAAAGTATCTGATATTAAAATTAAAGGAATAAAATAAATTTCAAGAGCGTTTATATATATATATATATATATAAACGCGCATGAAATTTATTTTATACATATATATATATATGGAATTTTTTCAACTAAATTTCTGTAGATTCATATCTAATTTAAAGATACACAATTTAATATTTCCAAATATATATTATATAAAATGCCCTAGTTCAATTTTACTTGAATTTTTATTAATTTAATTACAATAATTTCTAAAGTAAGAATAATCCAATTTATCATAGTATTAAAAATATTAGATATATGTTCTAATATATTAAACTTATATAATTTACAATTTTAAATATATATATACCGTTAAACTTTTGAAAAAAGTTTCAGAAATTTATTAATTCATTACTTACAATAACACATGAATTGCATCTCCCACAATTGTAAGATATAAAATTTAATTTAGGTCTTGTAATGTGATTTAAAAAATATACATATTTTTAAAGTAATTTCTATGAAAAAATTTAAGAAAATCTATAATTTCTAAAAACTTTATCTATTATATGCATACAAATAATTATTTTTTAGAGGAGAGAGTATACTTATGAATTAATTCCATATTCTAAAGTATTTAAATTTTACGACGCTACAAGTTTTTGTAATTAACTTTTATTTTACTGAGAACCATGGCAACAAGAATATTATTAACTAAATTATGTTGCAAATTATATAAAACACTAAATTCATACTATAATTTTCCTTTGGAGTATTCTTTGTGTCAGAAAAGAAGACTTAAATTGCTGTTAATAGTAAACAATCAATTGTCAGGTTGACAATATTTCTTTACATACACCAAAACTATGTATGACTTGGAATATAGATATATTTTTCTTTTAAATATATGTATGTGATATGATTATGAGCCCTTCTTATGGGTTTACTGGTAGGGGATGCCGAATTAGGTATTAATTTTTTCAACTTTACCTTGAACTAAATAGAAGTGAGGTCAATGTTCATCAAAAACAACATAATATGGTCCGAAGAAAAACGATTTTCACGCGTGAAATATGAAACGGTCGAAATCCCATTATTGGGTGCTGAAAAAGTTAAAATATACTTCCATATCAGCATGTATAAATATTAATGATTGGTGTAAGATATTCAATAGCAGACTAATTGGTGCTATATTTTAAAATGGCTCTTAAGGCGACATCTGTGCAATTTTTTAATTTTTAATTTTTGAAATTTCTCTACCATTGTGATGTATGGTAGATACCATAGAACACCATTGCATGCTCTACTATTGTGATGTTCTGTCTTAACTTTCTTAGACTTTTTAAAATTTAATAAAAACAGAGATACATTTAATATATACGTATATTTATATTTATATTAAAATTTAATTGCAGAATAAGCATTTATAGGTAAAAAACATAGTTAAAAAACAAAAAATTTAAAAAAAAATTATAATAAAATATTTTTTTTTCATGAAAAAATGATAAGTTACAAGATACAAGCATATGACCATATGATACAGAAATACTAGACAAGCGATAGTTTTATAAGGCGAATCTTTATAATAAGAATAAGGCAGGCAATTGCTCATGATGGATAATCAGTGATAAGTATGTTTTTGAAACAAATTTATTTAATATTAATGCTATGCATTTGAACACTTTTGCTTAAAAATGACGGTACAGTACTATTTTCAATTGTAGTTCAACGTGGAAGTTGATAGGTTTTGAAACATTAAAATTATATATAGCAAGGCACAATGTCTAAAGATCAAAATGGAATTGTAAATTATTGAAATTGTATCGAAGCTGATTCTTAGAAATCTCGAACAGGAGAAATCATAATTGTTTTCAATACGAAAAAAAGATTGTAAACACTAAACACATACCAGAATTGATTTTTTCCCATTTACCAAGGCAATGAGACTTCTCTCACCCCACAATATGACATTTCTGACATATTATAAGAAATGTACACGATGAAACATCGAGTAGAAAATGTTGAAAATTAGTTTTAGGTGTTTATATACGTACTTTCACACTAAACAGCATGGCGTGTTGGCGAAACTCAATTATACCTGAGTTGAAAAGAAAGAAAAGTAAACACGCTGCCTGTCATTCTCTGAAAAAATCCATTCCTAGATAAAACAGAATTCTAAGCAACAAAACAAGATTCTTAAAAGAAATCATTTCTTCGTAAAAGGAAAAAAAAATCTAAAATGTTTATTTATTCTTAATATTAGATTATTGCAACTCTAGACTGAATTTAGGAGCTAATGTAAAGAAAAAAGCACAAGCAAAATAATTCGAAACATTACACTGTGAAATTATTAACCAATTTGAAGAACACACATTTTATTGTAATTGTATGTATGAAATGAATTAAACTCAAATTTTAAGATTTGTAAAAGTGGTGCTTTTTTAATGTTTTTCTTAATCTTCCAAAAAAAAAAATCTAAGTTTAAATTTTGCCCATCTATGATTTAAAATAATTTTGTTACTTTCACATTCTACTCTTTTTAAATGCGCTTATTGACCGACATTTAATTTTCATTATTAAAGGAATGCATTATTATATGGCTTATAATGAAATTTAGCAAAACACTTTTTTATTGAATAAAAAATATTCTTAATTTACCACGATTAAGAAATTAATCAAAAATAATGAGTGTTTAAGGCTTTTAGATAGAATATAACTACATGCTATGCTCATAATTTTCACGAATCATTTTTCAAAATATATATGTATTTATTACAAATTGACAACTGTATTGCAAGCATACTGTACATAAAATCCAATTCATATTTTGTTCGATTTTTTCTTAAGAGGTACTAAACAGCTTTAATAGCATTGTTTCTCTTTGAATGATTATTTTACTTGGTTTGTGAACTAAGACGTTGCACAAATAAAATCTTCTTACAGGAAGGTATTTTGTAGCAATATTAATTCATAATATGTTTTGATATTTCTTTTAAAGATATTTTTCATAAATATTAATACAGAATCAATCCAATTCAGCTGAAAATGATGCCTTTTAAAATCTTGTAATTATAGTACGTACATGAAAATAGTACATGTTTTTCTCACAATTTATTTCTTAATATCTTATTAATAAAAACTTTATTCATCATGTTAATGGGATATAGAGAAATTTCTCTTATTGAATCTAATATTTATTGAGAAATTTCCCTCTTTACATTTGTAAAGAATGTTAATCTAGGGAAATTATTCTTCATGCAATTTTCTGAATTCCAAATTCGCTCTTCATACTAACAGCTAATTCGAAACCTTTACGAATTACTAACTAACGGTAACTGAAGCTTAGATGTCCCCTATTATGAATTCTAGTGTGGCCACTGTACAATAAGTGAGTTGTACAGTAATTCATGCTCAATTTTCACTGAACAAATTTCACGTGAATTGGATTGTAAAGAGACGAATTGCAGAGGAACATTTGCAATTCCTTCTGATAGAATATTCGAGTATAGGTAATTCTATCCAACGTAATGAAGTTTTCTCCATTTTATTATGCTGAATGAATGAATCGAAATGTTAAGCTTAGGAAGTCAATTCTAGTCAGTGTGTACCTCAAAGGTTATTTGTGAATTAGACAGTAACTCCTCCATATATTCTTTATCTATAAATATGATGGTTAAGTAATTTAGACAGAAACTTTCTGCATCTAAATTTGTATTGTGTTTTAAAACGGCATTTCATTTAGAATGTGTGTGTGACAAGTACTTAAATATCATAAAAGTGGTAGATAATAGAATCTACGTATTGGTGATGCAGAACACAATTAAATTTTCTGATGTATTTTAAAATTAAGACTGTTATTGGAAAATTGTTGTAGTTAACCCAATACTTTAAATAAGTTATATTAAATTTATTTAGAATTTAATATGGTTCAGTTTTCATACAAATATGAATTTAGCAAGAGTTAAATACATGTATTTTTAATACTTTTAGTAGAGATACTAGATGTTTTTTCAAGTAATTAAATTGACAAATATTTTTCTTCACGCTATAAATTTTTAACAAATCTTTTCTAAATGAGTGCATTTAGGCATTTTAAAACTTTTAAAACAATTATGTCTCTCTTAAAGAAATTTATTTGGATAGAAAGCAAGAAAATGTTTCCAAAATGCTTTCTATCCCAAATTGTTATATAAATAATGAATATATATGTTGGAATTTTAAAGAAATATGCGCCCTTTTTAGGGAACAAATTCAACAAATGATTTTCTTTCTCTCAACATTTTTTCCAAATTATTATAATTAATTGAACGAAGTTTTTAATTTAGGAGACAAATTTAAAAAAAATACGATTATTTAAAAAAAAATATTATGTTTATCAAATTTTATTATGTATTGTAACTTTATATAATAATTTATGTTTTTTTTAAAAATACTTACTTTATATTTATTTAAAACTTTTAAAGGAACTAGAAATTATCCTGAGATTGTCTATTACTTGTATTTGTTGTCTACGAAACATGTCTAGAATTTCCCCAGTCAGTGTCTGGCAAGTCATTAGATGTATTTTAGTAGATGTAGTAGATGTATTTTAATTTTAGTTAAAATCTAAATCAGCTGTAATGTTCTTCCAGAAGCAAAGAATCAAATTTTGATCAAACATTCATAAATACACTGACTAAAAATGTATTTCATTCTTATTCAATTTATAAAATGTTTCACCATTTTCCCCTCTAAACTTTATATATACTATTGAAAAACTGTTCTCGAATAATTTACAGACTATATTCATACTTCAATATAATTCAAACATTTCATATGGTATTCGTACATGTTTAATTTTAAATTATTTTACATATTGTGCATATTAGAAATTATGGATCTGAGCGTATGTTATAAGAATGCAAATTTGCTTAAAGTTCGCCTTCATAATAACGCAACCGAGTCTTTTACAAATGATAAGAAATTAAACAGAAAAGTGTTGAGAAAGAATACTGCAAAATCACAGCTTCCTAGTTACTAAACATTACAAGTTGGTAATTTTGATTGCCCCAATTACAAGGAAGAGGATATCTCTCGTGTTCTAATTAGCATATGATTGCTTCTTTAAACCTCATACTGCAATGGGATTCCTTAAGAATTCCTCTGAGAAGCATTATCACGTTCACAAAATCAAAATAATGTAATCTGTACCGGATAGTCAGAGGTATACAGCTAGAAAATTGGATGTTGCATATGTTTATGCAAATCTTATCATTTGCATGAAAAATTTCGGAAGAAATTTGTCATGCTGTCAAACTAAGAATCTATTATATAGGACAGATTTTCAGGGAAGTAAACACGGTGCTTATCACTCTATGTCAACAGAATTTCCATGCCTTAGGACTGTAAATTATACCTTAGATAAAAGAAATAAGAATTGTAGCGTGATGTGTTTGAAGACTTAGCACTGCTTATCATTGTCACTCGCGGCAAAATATGTTAAATCTGGAGGTGAATTTTTTAAGCAAAAACGAGAAGTCTTAAAAAAATGATGTGATATACATTAAATATATAATATCATTGTTCCTTGAAGTAAGAAAATGTATGTTAATAAAGAAGTCAGCAATGAAAAATTCTTATAGTTTATGGACCACTAAATTAAGGAAATAATATGACGAAAAAATGTATTAAATTGTGTATACTATTTTAAGTTACGTGATTATGTTTCATTGGAATTAAAAAAAATATATATGTCAAATTTATGTACCACTAAAAAATGTGATGTCCTTTTTAATATTTCAAAATATTTTTAATCTTTTCCCGTCGTTTTCTACGAATGATTAATAATGTAAATGTACTAAAAATTTAATTGAAATTTTTCTTTCCTCGGAAGATTTAAACTAAAAATGTAATGATGCGTAAAGTTTACATATGAGTTTAAGGAAAATTTGTTTTTTTTTTCTTCTTAAATCACTTAAACACTTACTTTTTCTATTCTGCTGCTATTTAATTTTTTACAGTTATTTTTAAGATGACAAATAAAGAAAAAAATCTATAAGGAACATAGAAAGCAAATAAAACGATATTAATGGTAATAGTTAAATAAACGTGGACACTCTTAGAAAAAAATCTTCTTTCAAATATAAGTAAATATATCCCTAAAATGCATATATTAAGAAAGTACCCCTACAGTGAATATTCAATAATTATGTGAGAAATATTTCTAGGTATCTGAAACAATAGTTTTGTTTTTTCTCGAATTTGTGTATACTCGTGTTATTTCAAAAATATAAAAATATACCGCTGAAAATGACATTCATAGCTGTAAATATTAAGAGAATAACCAATATATATAAATAAGAATACTTAACAACTCTCATACAAACTACCAGCCACGATAATCATAAGTTTTTAAAACCTGAAAAAAAAAATGATTGTGCCATGTTTGCTCAATAACATTGTCATGGCTCTAAGGTTACGGGTGGGATAGCAAGCACTATCATTAGAATAGCTAATTTTATTCTACCTTTAGTACCTTATGAAGTGTACAAATTTATAACTTATCTCTGGGAGCAATGTGAAACCTTAACCCGTAATCGGATAACTAAATTATCCAAAGTATTTATCTGGATTGAAACACCTTATTATGATTCTTCTCGAAGCCCGATAACTCGGTCAACTCCAAGATTGATCACCACACCACTTCCTGGTGGACTCTACGTCGACTTCCAATCTCAAGATGCGCGACCACTCAGTCGCTGTCCACTTATTCCAATACTTAGATTGCACGCTTATCGATCAACGAATAACCATTCATCTACAAACTTAAATAGTAGTTATATTTGCATAAAATCAAATAAGGAAATAGGTTTTTTAAACTACAAGGGTGATCAAATGAAAAGGTACGAACGACATAAAAATGAAACAGTTAAATATTTGCATATTCCGCCAAGGGAGAATGTAGCGAGACATCTCGGGATGCCATTGGAGACTCTGACTGGGATCGGATCATCATACGCGGGTGCCCGCATGCGCAGGAGAGAGCAAAGGCTCTTATAAAAAGCGGCGTCCAAATGATGCGAGCACAGAAAAAGCATTAACTCCGATGTGTACTGTGAGACACTCCGACGCCTACGCAGGTCCATCAAGAACAAAAGACCGGGGCTGCTCACGGAGGGTGTGGTTCTGCTCCATGATAACGTGCGTCCACACGTCTCCAGAGTCACACAAATGGAACTGGACAAGTTCCAATGGGAGACGTTGGACCATCCGTCCTACAGTCCGGACATGTCACCCTGCGATTTCCATGTGTTTGGTCCACTGAAGAAACACCTGAAAGGAAAGCGCTTCAACTCGGACGACGTACTCAAGGACACTGTGAAGGACTGGGTCTCGTCACAGCCACAGGAATTCTGGGAACAAGGAATCCTGCGGCTTGTTCATCAGTGGGATCGTTGTGCTCAGGCTATGTGTATATTTTGAATAAAGTCTATATATTTGTACCCACCGTGTCGTTTCGTACTTTTCATTTGATCACCCTTGTAAATTGACACTAAAAAGATATTTTCCCCAAGAGGATTAGTCGAGCCAAAATGGTACCCTCTACAAAATATGTCACTAAAATAAAGTATTTTTAACATTGTAATTTATATTACAATCCGATTAATTATAATTTATAGCGCACTGTGATTTAATCTAATATTATTCGAAAAAAATTGTAGCATTATATGTATCTACAATGAAACTAAAGAAAATAAATCTCACGATTATGAGAACAAAAAACATTCTTTTATTAATAACGAATTTCAGAAGTGAATAGGAGCGTTACGTTTTTGATATGATGAGTAACTCATATTTCCAGTTCCTTAATGTAGCCAAGCTGCGTTAATTTTTTTTCAATGCATATATGCAACACATGACCTTCTTTGTCATCTCCTGTGTTATGCCATGACCATCTGATGATGAATTCCGCCTTTGCCTGCAACATCACTATGGTCGGATTCGAGTTAGGAGACACCGTGGTGAGAGGATGCTGAACTGCTGCGTTATGCTTATCCAGACAGGTTCTGTATCTGGTAAACTGTTTTGGAGTGGTATTGTATTTCATTGCCGCACCAAACGCAGTGCCGGTACACTAAGCAGCCAGCGTTACATCTCTGAGGTGTTGGAGCCCTTTCTCGTCCCAAACATTCAGCACTTGCCATCAGCCATATTCCAATCGGATAATGCGGACCACACGTGGCACGCAATCTTCATGAATCTCCCATCAAACTGAATTGCTTACTTAGCCTGCTTGTTATCACAATCTATCGCCAATCGAAAATGTGTGGTTCATGCTTGTACAACGACTGACCCAGGATGCATCACACGGTGTTACACCAAATCAACTTGGGCAATATGTGGAAGCCGCATGGATTACTGTAACCTAAGGATACATCCAAAGCCTCTTTGATTCTATGTCGTGGCGTGCAGCAGAGGTTATAGCTAAGAATAGTGGCTACTCTAATTACTGATTTTGTCATCATCTACATTTTAGAAGAGGACGTAGATTTAATCATTTGATCTTTGTACAACATGTTATCTGCCAAATAAATTTCGCTGTCACATCTCTACTCTTTTTGAGTTGCATTTTGTGTGGCTAGCAGCGTATAAAAGAATGGTAATACAAAAACAACACTAAATGACTAATATTTAGAATCGAAACAAACCATTCTAGGCCGTTTTTTG
Source organism: Trichonephila clavata (assembly GCA_019973975.1). Lineage (NCBI taxonomy): Eukaryota > Metazoa > Arthropoda > Arachnida > Araneae > Nephilidae > Trichonephila > Trichonephila clavata. Next base: position 114,038 of record BMAO01035001.1, read on the forward strand.
CGCAAATTTATCTCAGAATTTCTATGGCGTAATTAGTCTTTATCAAGGTTAAACAATAATCATAAATACTCAAAGCTTACATTTTTTTCTATCAGTTTCCTAATGAAGGTTTATTTGTCTGTTGTCTTAACAATTATTTTTTATAAATTTGACTATTAGGTTTTAGAAGATTTCCTAATTTCAAAAATTATAAAATAAGAGATGAACATATACATTAAAAATATTTTAATGGTTTCATTTCATTTGTAATAATTTAATTCTAATAATAATACAGTTATCTCAGGATATATTCCCTGTTAGAGCCGTTCCATTTACTATAAAAAAATTGTTTTCTTCAAATTTCTTTAGTAAATATATTTTAGGCATAAATATATTTGCTTAGGCAAACTTTTCTTAGGTTGCCTTAGACTCCTTATTAAGTGTTTTAGGTTTATAATGAAAAAGTATGCAACACAATGGTATTTTAAGACGATTTTTTATAAAACTACGACAAGACGAAATTATTCCCTTTTCAGACATATTTTATAACCATTTTTTTTACTTTTTAATATTTTATTATTTCAAAACAAGTTAATCTTAATCATGTATAATACCAAGGATTACATCAAATCGTTTCACTTCTCTTGTTATCTCTTTAGAAATCAAAACTCTTTTTTATAAATAAATTTCTGTACAGAATCCTTATTTTGATTATTTTACATGTTTTTCCCTTTCTTTTTATTTGGTACTTCTCTGACCGCAAGCAAAAACAGCTAATAAATCAATTTACGTATTAACGCAAGAAAAATTAAAAAAATTGTTAATCTAAGAAAAAATGTTTTTTTCTTCTTATTCCTTATAAAAAAAGTTAAATATTTTACTTATTCTTAATCTTCTTTTAACACACTTTTTCACGACATCAATCGTAAAACAAATACAGTGACTGTTTTGGAAAAAACCAAGAAAAGAAGAAAAAGAAACCTAATTAAGGGAGGTGAAAAATTCACACTTTGAATCTATGGAAGAGCTGCATTTACTTTTTGTTCTTTGTTAGAGATCAGACAATTGGTTGTGAAAATTATCTGTCCTATATTATTCATCTTTCGTACATTCAAGAAAGTATGAAAAATATGCAATAAAAATTTAAATAAGAGATAAAGAATGATGAGCGTTCCTTATATAAGCAACTTCACACTGTAATGTCTCTCTAAATCACTGTCGCCTGATTTACATTCAAATAAGAGGTATCTCTAATTATATCATTGGTTGACATCTCAGTTATTGGGTAATTAGAAGTAAGCAATGGCTCTTCCCAGTTATGGAATATCTATGCTCAAGACACGCTATTTCAAAATAACTCAAGAAAACACATTACTTCTCCGAGTTTATTTTTCGGAGTCAACACGTTCTTTGATTTTCAGCAGTAAAAAATATTTTTTTAAAAATGTGTGAGCTCACGTCTTAACTTATTTTATCAAACACTTGAAGAGCGATAGAAAGTCCCACCACCATTAGCTTGGAAAGTGTTAGGTAGGAGGAAAGCAGAGGAAGAACTGACATCATTAATGATTGGGTATGGCAAGATCATTGCCTCCTTAATTGTACTAAATTAAGTGAAGAAAATGCATTTTTGAAAGAAATCTGAAGTCAGCACTTACATGAAAAATTTTCTTTCTTGTAATTGCTAGCATCTTTAGTATACGAGTGTACCCGATTCTTTAAAATATTTCCTAACTTTTGCTGCGGATAATCCGTCATGTTGAGATATTTTTTTTTTTTTTACTTTTTAAAATTCTTTTTTTATCGTGCTTTTTATTTGGCTCTTACCACTGATATGATTTTATAAAAAAATAAAATTCATGAATGAAAAGATTATCAAAAATTATTAGAGAGCAGGATAATTTTTAGCTTACTTTTGTGAAATTTTACAGTTATTTTATAATGAATGTTACTAAAATAATATAAATCATTATGATATACCAAGGATATAGAATCAAATTATATGAAATTGCTCCATAGCACTTCCAGAAATAGCAATAAATATGAATCTAACACCCATAAAAATATTTCTATAAATGTTTTTTAAGAAGTTTTTAATATTTGCATATAAAGTAGAAAAATTTCCATTAATTATGTTGGCATTCATAATAATTGGTACTTCATTCATATATGTATAATATATAGCAAATTCATGTTCAGTATAGAAAAATAATGTTTATTCCATTGTATTATCCTCTATATAAATATTGAACTATATTTTTTTACAAGTAATAAATTCTTTAAAATTAAAAAAAAGGAACTATTTTTTTTTCTTCTTCGTTAAATCTTTTGCGCTAAGGTTAGGCTCATGGTTAAAATTTCAAACTATAATATAATTTCATATCGTAATTAAGGATAAAAATCGAAATTATATTAGTTTCATTGATAAATTGTTATTTTTCTTTTGGTTTAGTTGTGAAAGAAATCCGTAATTCAATTAACTCGAGAAGAACTAGTTTTCGAACATTTACATTTATTTCAATATTTATACTATAAACGAAATATGAGTTCAAGTAATAGAATTTTATAAAATGAAAGAAAATTATACTTAGAAATTTGAAGCCATTCTAAAATTCCGAAATTTTTTTTTTTTGAAAGAAAGCTTCATGTGATACATTCAAATAGCACTGACATAAATAAATAAAATATAATAGGTGTTATTAGAATTACAACGAGTAAGTGTGGAATAGTTTATTTTTAAGAAAAATTAGTATAATCAAAAGGTACGATTAAAAATTGAACATTGGATATTTTATTTTTCATTTCATCGCCGTATTGCATCTGAAAAATGTATCCCCCCCCCCTATCGACATGTCCAAGTGATTTCTGGATGGAATATTTTAAAATATTTAAAAATTGCATTTATTGATTTCAATCTGAAGATTTTACATGCCATATACAGCTTTTCTCTGAAATTGATCTAGGTGTACTGATTTAATAAATTATTTACAAACAAAATGTGTGAGTATTGCAAAGCGACTCCTTGAATACAATTTTGTTCTTGTATTGTGTTAAATCTCGATGATGTAACTATTTTTAGCTATATGCATGCATATAAATATAGCCCCATTCGCGCATACATTTATACATATGTATAATCTTTTATCATGTTGTTCATTGTACACATAGTACACATTAGTGAATTGACACACATTGAACAGTATGTTTTACATTGCAAAACAGTAGATAAAAAAATGAACGATGCTTTTATCGGGATGTACATTTTGTTTGTTTTTCTATAAAAACGTTATCAAGTCCTTCAGGGTTTATTATTCATATTTTTTGGTTAATTATTTAGCGCGTATGAACTTTCGATATATATATTTGCAAATTAATCAATATTTAAATTAGAGTTACAGAGTGATCTGTATAGAAAAAAGAACTATTATGAAAAAAGTGGTTTTCCCAATGCACATTGTGTATAATACTCAAACACGTGCGCACACACGCACGCGCACATTGTTTGAAAACTTATTCTACATATGTTTACAGATATGTATCATAAAAAATAAAGAAAACGCTGCCAATGTTTGAAATTTTTGTGAAACTAAGGGAAACATATAATTTCACAAAGTTTGTGTAATAAATT
>BMAO01035002.1:0-59614 GCA_019973975.1 Trichonephila clavata
AATGTTTAGCTATGTAAAAAAAAAATTTTAAGATTTTGAGTAGCTGAATTGTTACCAATAAAATAACCAAGTTTAAGGCCCTCAAAAATTACAATTGTCTGATGAACCTCATCCACCTCCTTTTGCGCACCAACCAATGATCCCAAATCGTGTTAATCAACCGAATTACATAGTAAAAAGTGTGACTTTTCTTTTACCGCGTAAAAAAACGTTGGTTTACTATAACGATATAATTTACGTTACTGCCTATCAAGCAATAAATTGCTGTGACAATGATTTTTATCTGTTTGTACCCCTGAAATTTAAATAATTAGCTAAATACTACTTATTGAATCCTAATACTGTGCTTAATAGTAAAATTCCAAAATTCCTCACATTTTGTGACGGATCTTTGCGTGTCCTTCACACTAATCCTCTTGGGAAACTTTGGGCTAGCATTCGCGTTAATCCACAGCCATCCCTCTCAAGAAGAAACCCTGATATGGAGATTAGTTTGTCTATATAAAGTCAGGGTTTTGTAATTGTACGATAGAAGGAGCGGAGAAACTGTTGCGGCATTACGAAGGTGAGATTTAATCAATTTTCCCAACTTGAGTTAAGAACGGAGTTTGCCACTATACTAAATTAGTAGATTGGGAATTTATAGTCTAGGATAGATTAGGTTAAATTAAACTGATTACTTGCACTTGTTCACTTAGGGTTTATTGCTCTTTTTATATCACTCCTAGGGCATCCTCTTGTGGTTTAACTTGTGGTTGATTAGTGTGCTTGAATAATAATAAAATAATAATTATTATAGAAGTTTCTGGCCATGCTTTTGTTTCCCCCCACACTCTTAGGTAGGCAGGACGGTGAGGGAGTGACTTCAACGGGAAGTCGTTCACAATTTGACTGATTGGTAATGACATATGCAAAGAAAAGATATGCTTATTGTCCGATACTAAATGCGTTGAATTCTCTACTTAAGACTACCTCTATTCCAGGATTACAGCTGTATATGGAAGTCAGTCATCATCAAATGATTGACTTATTGAACAAAGATATTGGTGTTCGGGTTGTAGTTCACGATCCACTTCAATTTCCATACGTTTCTGAATACGGACTCAACATACGCCCAGGGGATTCCACTGCTATACAAGTAGAAAAATATCAAGTCAATAGACTGGGACACCCATGGGGCAAATGCCTAAAATCTGGAAAGCATTTACCTTTCAACTACTCATATGAGCCTTATTCTCAACTGGTAAGCATTAATTTGCAATACTATAATTCATCTTCATTGAATATACGTAGTAGGATTCAAAAGTTCCTGGACTAAGTCTATAACTTCAAAAATATTACCAATTAAACTGCTGAACCACATCCTCCTTAGAAATAAGATCCTTGAGAAACAACACACCGCTTCTAAAAGTCATCGAAACATTTCTGGAATCCATTTTTAGCCATGTTCTTTAATTCAGCTTGCGATGCACTTTTAACTTCATCCTCAAATTGGTCTTCGTTTAACATGCTGGGAACGATGTGTTGACACACCCTATGCATGTTAAGATCCTTAGTATCCTTTGACATGTGGCCTGGATATCCCAACTGATTCTGCTATTGTTTGAAGCATGTTCTTACCGTCGCAGAAACCTTTTCGATGTTTTCAACAGTGTGGGAAGTCTGTGGACGTCCAGAGCGTTTGTCGTCTTGCCTTCTCTGAAACGTCAATGCCTCTCAAAAGTTTGCGTTCACGCTAATGTATCACAGCCTTGCACATGCTTCGAAATTTCGTAACTCTCCATAGCACTTTTTCCGAAACGAACACAAAATTTGATATTCATTGTCTGCTCAACAAACGCAATTTCTTTCAATCGCCAAAGACCAAATGTATCCGCCTACAAAATACGACGCCGTGGCGAAACACAGACCACGTGATTTGAGACAGACTTTTTTTTTAGAAGAGGGGGAAAACGCAGAAACATAAAAATGTTATCTTAGTAGCTCTACTGCAAAAAATTTTATGTTATAGGCTCAGTCCGGGAACTTTTGATTTCTACTTCGTATTTATTATGAAATGGTTGGCGATTTTTGAGTACTTCTTTGTGTTGTAAGTTTAAATATTTAAACCAATAAAATAAAATATGAAGTATGAGTTTTCAATTAAGACCTAACACTGAACATGTACTCTGCACTTTCTCAAATTTAATAATATTTTGTACATGAATATAGAAAATATTTAAAGAAATTGAAAATAACGTCTCTCTCAAACCAGTGTCAAAGCCGTTTAAAAAGTTTTTCTTCTTATGCCTACTTGAAGATATGCACGTATAAGTAGTATAAGTTGTCCACTAGTATAACGATATGATATAAAAGAGAAATAACATCTTGGATAAAAAGTAAGATTTTGTGACGGATCTATACGGTTCCTTCTATTATCCTCCAGGGAATTCTTTTTGGGGAAACATTTTCTCAACCAACTTTCTCCAAAGACAGAAAACGTGAACTTTTTGAACTTAATATTTATAGTTTCCCCCTACACCTCTAGCAGGGGCACAGGAAAGAAGAGATATAAATTCTATACAACTTTTTTTTCACATTCCCAATGCTATATCAATCAATATTCTCCGAACTGTTCCAAAATCTTTTTAAAATATCAAACGATAAATATTTCAACACGATGAAATCAGTGTTTCTCGGTTTTATTTGAAGCTGCCTCATCAGCATAATGGTCAGAGACACCATCTAATTCTACTTAAGTTAAGAAAAAAAATTTGATTACATCACAGAATAAAAATGACGATTTTATGTTTGTTCTATAAAACTGTGTAATATGACCCAATTTCTGATATTTTTTAGATATTTGGAAAGATATAAAATATACTTCACAAATGAATATTTTGTGAACAAATTACCCAAGTTTTAAGTTAGTACAAAAGTTTTAAGAGAAATTTATTCTCTAAATAAAACTCTCTTTACATAGAACTTAAAATTGAAATATATCATTGCACATTATGTTTTGCCTTTCAAAACATGAACCATGTTAATAAAATACAATGATTCGTCATTAAGAAATGTGTATATTAGGAAAAAGTATTAATCATATTTTTTACTCAATTTTCCAGGGATGTCGTCGATATTGCCAAAACTTTTACATAAAACAGCATTGTAATTGCGTCAAACGGAGTCTATTATCCCCTTCTTTCAATAGGCCAACTAAACGAAAATTGAATTTGATATGCAATTTTTCTGATCCAATTCAAAGTAAGCCTGAAAAAAACTCTCCTTTGAGATTAGTATATATTTCTTCATAATTTATAACCATATTTTTGTGCTTTTCCTTAATACTTTTAAAGGTACTAGCTTTAAAAAAAATGTGATATATTTTATTTCATTCAACCTTTTTATACCTATCAGTTCACTTTTTGGAATACTTGTAAAGTTTTCCAACAGTTCGCCAGTTCCACAATAGTGATGAATTATTAAGAAGAGAAGTGACTTTTTATTATAAAAATTGTCAAGCTGAGTTACAGCAAGTCTAAGCATATATTTAAAATGCGGCGTAAAAAACGCGCACGTATACTTTCAAGCTGTATGTTTTAATATATATATTAGGTATATTCAGCGTATAAAGACCACCCTCTTTTTTTACGAAGGAACCTGAAATGTATGTTTGCAATGCTTGTATGTGTTGAAGTCCTTTATTCGAGGTCAAGGTATCCGATTACCCTAAAACTGTGAGTTTTGCCAAAAATTGACAAACTTTTTTATGATTTTATTTTATGGGCCATCTTATTAGATTTATAAAAATACCAAGTTTATCATTTTCCGTCATTTAGAACAAAAACTACAAGTGTTTTAGTAACAGCGGATGCCATTACTTTAAGCAAGATGTCATACTTTGTGACGGATCTGTAAGGTTCTTTACTAATCCTCTACATATTTCTTTCAAATTTTATTTATTTCAACCAATCTCCACCGGGAGCCAAAGCGTGATTTATGCAAATGAGATATTTTATATAAGTTCGGGTTTAGCGAGTTATCGAGAGGAGGATGAAATGAAATGAGTAATAGTTGTTAAGTGAAGAAGTAGATTTTGTAAATTGAATCGAAGCGTCGGGAATCCAACTCACAGTTGTTGATAAAATTAGTCCGTAGAAAAGCTACGGGAAGAGCTGAAGATAGATGTCGCATATTAAAGAGGAAATTCTAGCCTCTTGATCCGATCTAATCAAGATCCAGATGACCTACAAGACGAACCTGCCGTAGTTTAAGATACCAGGTTAGTGATTTAAGAATTGTAATTACGTATACGTGTGTAGCTGTAGTTGTACGCGCCGATCTTTCGTGGATTCAGTTTAAGGTTCCGTCGTTCACAATTAATGAGCCCTTCTCATTCTCCACTGTGTTTTATTGTTCTTATATTTGAATAGTGTATATATGACCTTCCTTGATTAAGAAATATTAATAAATATTGTGATTTGTAAAGATATCTTGTGAATTCGTTAACCCACCTACACATCTAAAAATGAGTAACACTAGACGAGGTGATGATAATGTTAGGGGAGACTTTATTACACGACAACTTTAAAACGCGTTTTACTCGAAATGTGATTTTTTGAAAATAATCAAACGAGGTCAGCAATTGCTCAAAAAGTTTTGAACATAATTAACTGAAATTTTTTCTCTAAGTTCTGTATAATAGTAGAATTGTTTTAACCTTTAGATTTATCAATTACAACACTGATTACAAAACTTACATAATCACTGTCTTTTTAAGCATTTTCATATAGTAACCGAGATAAAGTGCTCTAGTTTTTGTAAATAAGAAAACATCTCTTATCCTGAAGGTCATTTTAAAATTGAATGATATAGATTGAAAAAATTGAAAATTTGTTCATAAGCCTTTGGTGCAGAATGGGCCGCGTTTATGCTATTTTTTTTTTTTTTTGTCAATTTTTACCTATTGTTTCCCATTTTAGTAATAATAATCTCTTTTTCTCTTCTTAATTTTAGCACATTTTTCTTAAAATGCACTAAACAAATCTAAAAATAACAACAAAAAAATCTCCATATGCCTTTTTTTTTTAAAAAAAAAAGTTGTCGCAACCAGTTAGATACCTTAACCCAGGATTCAGAAAAAATAGCATACATTTAGAACTAAAACCCTTTAAGTTCATTAGGTATGTCGTTTATTTTAAATAGACAGTATTCCTATATATGTTGAAATGTAATTTTTTGGAAGCTATTATTTTAATACCAAGCGTATATACGCGGACCCATATATTTCGATCTTATTTTTTTTATGTTAAAAGTGAGCGTTATACGCAGGTACTTCAAGGTAATAATTATTATTTGTCGAATATACCGTATTTACTCGAATCTAAGCAGCTCCCCAAATTTTTTTCTCCCATATAAAACACGTTAGAACATTTGTTGTTTTGACATCAAGGCACGATTCGCGTGGCGCCAATTATGCTCCGGTGACGCTTATATGTAAGTACCAAAAAAGTAATGTAAAATGACTCATGAAAAGAGATTTACATTTTAAGAAAAACTTTTTATATTTTATCTTTAAAGTGATAACTTCTTGAAGCGCGTTTTGCAGGAGAGTGAACTACAATGATGTGTTCTAAGAAGCCAAGCATTGTTACGCTCGGGTTTGTAACGCTCGTAACAATGGATCGAAATTTTCCGTAACACACACAATGTAACAAAGTCCTTCAAAATTTTACACTGTTACGGAAATGTAATTAAAGTAGCATTTTTACTGTCCCATTGTTGTAATGTAACATTGTTAGGTCCTTCAGGTATCGGAGAAATTTGTGCAGCGAAATGTAGAGCAGAAAATGGACAAATAATTCTAATGATTACTACTTACATTTCACCAAATCAAAGTGTAGAGAATATGATCAAATTCATTCACAAAAATTTAGTTGCCTACACTGAAGCCGGATCAACTCTTATGAACAAATTGCCTATTATTTTAAGTGGGGATTTTATATATAATGTACATTTTTTTTTTTCAGAAGACAAATCAAAACCTTAGTAAGTTTTTTAAAATCAAAATTCAATTAAATTATATCAAATAAACCAAATGTAAGCACGACAAAGTACGGAATAAGGCTTGATGAAGTTTTTTTTTAAATATTTAAATAAAATTTTGAACTAAAGTATTTATAACCTATTTCAGCTATCATAAACCTATTGTTTCTTTCTTTGAATATAATTAATTCACAAATATAATAATATATTTTGCAAAAATATTACTTTATGAGAACAGACATATGAATAAATAATTTTATATGACAATACTAATATCCCCTTTGTTTTTTATTCACCGATCTAATCCCTGAACAACAAAACAAGCATTGCTAACAACATTACAAAATTTGAAGCTATCACTTCTATAGTGTGGTCATAAGCACACACACTCTAATTTTTTTTAAAAAAAAGATCTAATTTAAATTACATTTCAAACATATTACCATAAATATTCCAAGTTCTTCTATTAAATGGTGTCTAAAAAATCAGATACATAAATTTCTATGGCAGATTTAACATGTACCCACTCCCCTTGTTTTTGATAAACTTGGAGTTCATAAATATCTTTAAATGACTGTTTGCCGATTGTGTAATATTAGTAAATAATAAATATTTATTTTTTAATAAAAATTTATTCAATTTCTTAAAATATGTTGCTTATTTATTTCCCTGAAGGACGTTGTGCTGACGAAGTGGTGGAGCTAATAGAAAATGAAACGATTCAGTGCAACTGCAACCAAGCTTGCAGGTATGTTTTTTTTTTCAAATGATTCAAACATAAATATCGTAAAATCAAAAAATTATTAAAGTATTATTATTATTACTTTTTGCCTTGTTTGGTGACATTTGTGTATTAAAAAAAACTTGGCCTGGATTTCGATAAGATGCTTTCTGCGCCTTTCAAAAAGTGTGGACTTAACATACTTCGGTTGGATGTTCCTTTTATGGTTTAATATTTTGTAAAATTTAACATATAATTGCACTTTCATTCCCAGATTCAATGTCACACTTCGAAACAACAGGGGAGCTACTGGCAACGAAACTCATTATTCCGAACCACAGTCAAGAGGCGAGAATGATACTTGAACTGAGATCCCACTCATTTCCATTCAAGGAGTTGATCATTAAATAAATTTTGGATTAGTCAACAAAATTTCCAAGTTTCTAAGTCCGTTTAAGTTATTTTCTGTAAATGATTATGGCATGTTAAAAATTTCTGTGAGATCCTGAGATACTAATATTCAATTTTGCTATCAATTTCTTCTAGTTTTCATATCTTTAACGATGAAATTATTAGAAAGAACTTAGATGTAATAACTTTTGCCTTACGCCCCTCTTCGTCTTCTAGGCCGTGGTAATCGAGTGAATCGGATTCGATCGGATCGGATTCAATCGAATCGGAGGCTCGATTCCTGGTACCACTAAAGACCTGCTCCGTAAAAAAGCCTTATAATACGTATTTGGAGCAATCTTTCTTTCAAGCACCCTTTGAACCATTTCTATCCAGTTGTCACAGCAACTTTTTCTAGCGAGCTTAAAGAATTGCTTGAAATTCCAGTCAATGGGTTTCTTCGCCTCCCTACGTCTTTAAAAGATGGTAGGTGGCAACCTCGGCTTTGTTAAACGCATCAGAAATGGCGTATAATATTTTAAATAAAATAGTGCTCCATTTCGGTTTACGATCTTCAACAAAAGCGCGAGCGGAATAAAAGTAATAATATTGAATGTTCGTGAATGAAGCAGAAAAATTGGCGAGTAATTTTTAAGTGTGAAGATAGGGCGTGGCTGACGTCACAGCGTATCGTTTTGTTTATGGCACCCTTCACACCTACAGCTGCTCGAAAAACGGTTGATTGAAAGACTCAAGTTGTTCGAAACATGCGTGTGTGATAAGGCCGAAAAGAGACTAATGCACACAACATTTGTCGAGGCTTAGAATCTTCACATTGGTGGTATGTGGAAGTTACAAGAGTAAAATATCAACTCATATGTTCTCCCGACACTTGACGGTGTTTTACTATTAGGGTGTCCATCGCCAGTAGTTATTGCATTGTTTTGAGTGTTACATTAATGTTACACTATAAAGTAACACGAAGGCTATTGGCGACTGATCTCGTAATTTTGAACCTCAGTTAAGGGACGAGGGTGATACCTGAGTTGGCACCTTCCTCTCTTAACTGCCACATCACACCAACGGAAAGGCATTAAGCCTCGACAGATTTAACGTGCATCGGAACCTTCTACACTACGGGTCTTCAGTGGCACCAGGACTCGAACTCGAGAATACTCGGTCACGAGTTCGTGACCATAACCAATAGGCTATGAAGAGCTCCATTAGTGAATATCAATAAAAAGGTACAGCATCTACACTATGTACGTTACATTAACTAACTTGTCAGCCTAACGGTATTTCATCGTGACTGTATCTTAAAAATTAATCGTGACTGTATCTGCGTTTTTAAAGTAAGATTATAGAAAACATCCTCGTAAGATATCTGTTTACCAATTACAAGGTCCGTCCATGGAAGTCATATGAGGTTTGAAACTTCCGGCTGCCGCTTCATATAAATATCCGAGACTCTCTGGAAAATTCAACCCGCTTCTTGTCTTGGTTATGTACAATGCGAGCGTGTTTTATTTGTGCTATGTGTCGTCCATATTTGCGCTTGGGTTTAATGTACAACAAACTGGATTATCATCAAACAAAAGACTGCCTTATCAACGCAAATATAACCTCTGTAATTCAATATGATCATCTTTAAAAAAAAGCCTTACCAAAAGCGCCAAAATGAAACAAACAAGATAGCTAAAAATTTCACTTCTCATCTAAATCATTAGTTTGAGACCTTGAGTTTGGTATTTAACGGTAAATGAAACATAAACAAATTATTTACCAATATGAAATTTTCTTTCCTTTTAATTTCATTTCTTTTTTTTTCTTTGGAATTCCGTGCTTTTTAAATTGTAATGAATTTTAACGTGACAATGCCAATTTTTTTTACGTTAGATATAAAAACAATATGTCACAAAAAATGAAAAAAGAATGAATATTGCTTCCCTTGTCCATTGTTTAGTAACAAAAATGTTATATGCACATTATATTTCATATATTTTATTTCACACTCACGCCATAAGATACTAATTTAAATAAAAACATATTTTTTCCCTATGTCATTCTTTTTGTTTGTTTGTTTTTTTCATTTTTTGCGCAATCAGGTAAGCAGATAAATTGTACTTGTTGCATTGGAATAAACAAATAAAATCAATTTTACTTACTTTTTATTGTTTTGCACGAAATGTTTCAGCATTGTCAAATATACGGACAAAAAGAAATGTTTTCTTCTTTGAAATTTCGAATAAAATGTTTCTTAAACATAACAATTAGAATATTTGACTGCTAAAAAATAGCATTTTTCTGACATTGGAATTTCATAAATTTGCAATTCAATTGCTTGGCTTTAAAAAAATAAGGATTATTATTTTTTAAATTCTTATATTTTTATAACAATAATTCCGTGACAAGCAATTATTACTTCTTTTTAAAGCATTTTTTAATTTAGTTAATAAGTTAATATTTGCGCTATTAGCAGAATTTATTATTCATTATATTAAGTAAAAAATACCCGACGTGTTTCAAATGTGATGAAAAATATGTACAAACTTCTCAAAAACAGGACACTTGAGCTTCTTGCAAAGCTAAATAAAACTGGCACCAATGTTAGTGGGTCAAAAAGAACTATAAATTACAACTTTAATAGATTAATTAATTGATTCCAGGAGAACTTTCTCAGTATTGATGTCATATTTTTTCGCGTCATGAAAAACAGTCCAATTTCGCAAAGTTTTACTTGAAAGCTTTCGAATTAATGAGATTTTTAAAAATAGATTCATGTATCGTTAAAAGAGTTTCACATATTGGGAAATAAAAGAAAAATTTATAATCAATATTTTTCAAAGCTTTCTGCGTTAAAATAATAAATAATTTCCCCGCAAAAGAAAAAAAAACACACACACATGGGGAAAACATACATTTTAAATATAGCTAAGGAGTAAAGAAAAATAGTTAATAGTTTTTTTAAGTATGTGAATTCCTCATCTCGAATCCCTAAATTCAAAACGAAATGAAATTCCACCAATTTCATGTTTAAATATTTAGCATTAAATTAATTCCCTTATTATAGCCATGGAATCAATTGATTCGTTTAATATCAATAATAACGGTGACGAATGCTAAGATGTCTTAAATAATTGTGAGAAGGTTACGAGCAAAATTGGGGGGATAGTTAAATACGAAATTATCAAACATTCAAGTTAAAAAAAATTTTTAAAAAACTGACGAAAATTATGATTTACACAATTTTTAGTAAATAGGATTATCCTTTTCAACTATTAAATGCTTTACCATTGAAAAACGCGATAATTTCATTCGAAACTGTTCTTTTGCAGTGAGAATACGTTTTTCACGTCCTTATCAACCAGTGTTATTAATCACAAATATTTCGAACTTGTTAAATCTGCAAAAACTCTCGTCCGGACTGACAAGGGAACTTACAAATCTTCATACATCTCCAACAGGTAAGAAATCAATATATTTTTAAAAGGATTCGGTACCCCAAAATGATTCCTCCCGTTGGTGAGGTGTGGTAGTTAGGAGAGGGGGGTGCCAGCTCAGGTGTCGTCCACGTCACTTGACCATGGTTCGAAATTACGCGGACCGTCGCCAAAAGCCCTCGTGTTGCTAAGACAGTGCGACGTTAATATTCACTTACTCACTCACCCCAAAATGACCGAATTATCTTTTTTTTTTAATTTTTATTTAACCTTATTCTTTGCATTGTTATTCTTCGATTGATATATCACTTTTGCAAGTCGGAAAGTTAAAAATTGTATAAAACTTCATTTGAAAAATGTAAATTAAAAAATTAGGCAATTTGAACGCGTCCCCTTTTAAGGCAAAAAGGTAAAAAAATTAAAAAAAAGAAATCTATTTTAAAACGAGAAATAAAAAAAAAAAAAAAGGTGTAATATATATAAATTAGGATATTACCGATGGATTTTAATAATGTAATTATTTTTCTTTTTGAAATGTGTGCATGTAAAATTTTTGAATTAAGGTATTTTATGTTAATAATATCATAATTTCAGTTCTTATTCCTCGAATGATTTTAGTACAAATATAATACTCCAATATTAAGTGAAGAAAAAAACTAAAATTTTTGTCATGAGAGAAAAAAATATTTTTTTAAGATTTTTCTTCAATTTTCTTGTGCAATTAATACTCTCTAAAAATTAATCATTTATAAAAATATATGGGTTGAAGAAACACGAAAAGGCAATTATTTTAAAAATATATATATAAACAATGCCTTAAAGTGGTATTTTTTAAGTTTATTTAAGCTTATTATTATTATTTTTTCAGAATTATAAACTTTAAAGTGGTTTTTCGATATATTAGTGCATTCAAAATGCTACTCCTTCCACAATTATTTACCAATCACTTCCATTTTTTCCCTGCGTGTTATATATAAGAAATGTAACAAAATTAAGGATCCATTTTGCTGTAAACTAGATACCTTCTTTTAAAAAATTAAAATGTAGGAGATATTGGCTTTTTCGTTGAATTTTGGCATGCATATTAACATTTTATTTTTTTCCTCCAAAACTAATTAAATTATTGTATAATCGATCTGTAAAATTACTTAGAATATCCTTAAAAATATTACAAAAAAAAAAAATTCATGTCAAAACATTTATAATTGCAAAAGGAATAAAATTTTAAATATTTCCAAATTTACTTCAAAAAATTTAAATTTTTAAAATTATGTGAGTAATATGTGAAAAATTTCTCGTCTCGTCTCGATTTTTTTTTCAATAGAAACATTATATGAAATACTGAAATATAATTTTTAAAAGCATAAATAATAAAAAATTATTCGAAGGGTACCAATCTGTTGTTTTTTTTTCTTTGTTAAAATTTTATCATTGGGGCCTTAAAAACAAAATTTAGGGTTAATATGTGATAGAGTATAATAGGAGTAACACAGAATGTTTCGTAAAAAAATAAATATTTCTTATAATATTATACGAAGTGAGTTAAAAAAATTTAAGACTTTTATTCATAAGGACCCGTATTGAGATATAACAATTTTAAATTTTTATTTCAATCAGAGCTTATTTTTTTTAGAAGAAACTCGTATAAATATAAAAATTCGGCTAATTTATTGCCAAATGATGAACAGATCGCCATCGGGTATTTTTTCCTAAAATCAACGAATAAGACTTCATTTGACATATCATTAGATGTAAAATAATGGTCAATGGGCTAAATTCATTTGACGTCATAGTCACATGATAACTACAATCACGTGTTTCCAGCGAATCAATTGTTGTTGTGGTCGTGTGTGACAAAGTGCACAGACAGAAACGATGATAAAAATAAGATAGTGCAAAAGGCGAGAAACACTACCTTGGCCTTATCTGTGTATAATGTGTCCATATTATTGTTATGTCAATTTTGAAAAGGGCACGAAGAATGGAAGGGCAGCTAAAAAAAGAGCCAATCAGTTCATAAATTCACAAATGACATCATATTCACATGATAAATACAATCATGCGTTTCCATCCAATCAGTTCACGGGCTTCGCTGTTGCCAGCTTTTACTTCTTGCAGAAGCTTTCTCTTAAAATGCATACATTTGTCAACTATAATAATGTTCTAAGTGTTTTCAGACTCGCAGCTAAATAATAAAAATAATTTTTATTTCTAGAATACGTAAATATTAGATGACTGAAAATTATACTTCAAACGCAATGCCTCTAGCATTTTGTTTTGCAGGGAAGAAAACTAGTCCAGGGTCGAAATAATTGCAGAATTGTCAAGCCAGTTGTGGCGTCTCTTTCAGTCCTTAGACCTATTACTCCGATACCTCATTCAATTCTCCGGGGGGTGCTTGCCCCACGATGTTCTCCGTCCCACCAGATCGGGCTCAGGAACCGTCAGAGGGCTTCTTTTTTCTCCTCTTCCTCGCAGCCAGGACTACACGTGAAGCGAGATCATTTCCATCCTGAGGGCACTTGCCCCCGACAACTTTTCTTTCCTCTAGTTCAGGAACTCCGTCTTTTTCCGTAAGATACCGTCTCGGGAGTCGATCCCTTCCTGAATTGCGGTTAGTCTTTGGGCATACGGGCTGCTTGCAGCCCTCAATCCCATATCAGAAAGTTTTTGATGTGGCAGTGACGAAAGTGGCATTTTCCAGTGTGCGATGAACAGCATGGCGATTGGTGGAGAAGACTGGTCCGGTAGGCGTGCCTTTAGTGATGGGACATTTCTTGCGGCTTCGGAAGGAAATTTTGCATGGGAGAGAGCTGAAAGGCTGCTCTCTGATTGGTTGCTGGAAGGTGAGGATAGTGACAAAAATTGGCAGCCCAGGGGTCTTAAAAAGTTAAATATGACTAAGGTGGGAGAAGCTTGTCCAGTTGGAAATTTAAGTTAGGTATGAAATAAAAAGATAGGGTAGAAATAAAAAATTAATGAAAAATAAAATGAAGAAATAAATTTAAATTTAGTAAAGTATATACAATAAAGTTTTATTGCACGAAAAAGTGATGCTATGGGAGATTGTAGGAATCTAGGAGAATTCTCCTAGGTCTCTTGGTTTTGTCATGAGTCGACAAAACCTTACTACGAATCTACAAATATTTTTTTCGGGTACATGGGTTTCAGGGAGCCCTCAGACCCGTATCTGGCTAGAAAAGTTCTTTAGATGACATTGTGAAGTAGGATTATCATGCTGGAGTGTAGGAGCTTTGCCGTTGGATGAGCGGTGGCGGGCCGGTAGGCGGGGCTTTGAGGCGATGATCTTGGATTTCCAAGTCAGGAATCTGGTGGAAGAGAGAGCGTCTTCCAATTGGATAATGTGAAGTGGAGATAATGGCTCAGATGGCTGCCCATGGCGGGGGAGTGAGAATGTGTAGTGGTGTGTAGTGACGCAATATCCAGTAGGGGAAAAAATAACAATTATGAAAAGGCAGCCGGCGGGTTTCTGTGAAGCAGACACCCTCCTTCGCAATGACCGCGCACGGCCGTGCTGCAGTTACAAACTAAAGTGCGACGGGTGCTGAGAGCACTCCGCCTCGATCCCTTTCTGTGCCGAGTCGACCCTTTTAAACTCCAGGGGTGGGTCAACTCCACGCCCCTCGTCAACTCCCATTTGTTAGCCTCAAGGTTTTGCACTCTGCACCTCGGTCTCACTAGCCCACCACGGGTGCAGGCCAAACAATGGCTCTGGTCCCTCTCGAAGGTTTCCCCCGACAATGGCTTGTCTGACATCTGGTTCTCGAACCACCTCGCCACCTTTTCCTCTTTTGATGTGACCCGCCGCCGTCCGCCGAGGCGCCAGTCTTTTAAGATGGACAAGTACTGCCTATGAACGCACACAATATAGTTCTGTCCCGTCCGTTGTGTTATTAGTCACACCGGCGTTGACAGTCCAGATGTCAGGCAAAGGACAATGATGCCAAAGCCACATGCTCTCCAAATGTAACACCCGCCATGTAGGGGGGGGGGTTCTTCCTTGTGACTACGTCACAGTAGATAAACAAAATGCACTTAATTTAAAAATACGCGCATAATATAACTTTTTTTTAATTTTGAAAAACTTTTTTAAAAGAATCTTTTTAAGTTTATCTAAATTTTATGAGTAGAACAAGTGCAAGTTCATTGTCGGTTTTTTTTTAATTCAATGGAAAACACGGTAATTGCATTTATCATGTGAACGTCATGATTTTTACCCCTTTGTGTGTGTACGAGGATAATTTCTAGTAAACAATTTGATTTCAATATGCAATTGAAAAAAAGGCACTTTTCTAAAATTCGCATCGTAGCTAGATTAAATTTGCATTTACTGTTAACGGTTTACAGAAAACAAAATATTGATGTCAATTGATTAATTAAAAGTAGTTAACTTGAAAAAAAAGAAAAAAAAATTTCTCACTATCAAAATTTTGTATCAAATCAAAATATCAATCAGATGCACGAACTATAAATTCTTTTTCCAAAATTGTGAACGATAAAAGTTTTTTAATTTAAAAAACTTTTATGCCCATTTTACTTTTTTATAGGAGCTAAAATATTTCAACTGCATTTTCTTTTTCATTTCTCTCTTTGTAGCAATAACTTTAAAAAAAAAAAAAGTTTTACATAGAGATTTAAGAAAATGTTAGTGATTTTGCTTGAGATTTCACTGAATACTAAAACATCTATATATATAGACCAAATATATATGATAAGCCAAATATCTCGTAAAATTATCCCCTATTTAGGACCGAGTTGCACTTTTTAAGGCTTTTTTCTCAATATGTTGAATGGCCATGATCACGAATTTAAGGCCAGCTTTGTTTTTGTCAAATCAGGGGCTCAAATCCTGGAGTCACTTAAGACTCGCCGTGTATAGATGGGCTGGTGCATCAAAGCTTAAAGTCCTCACGTTGTTGCAGGAGTTAAGAATGCTTGTTCAGGTGTTGTTCTCGTCACCTACAGAGACGTTTTAAGACTTTTTAAGTCACTGGACCTCAGAGAAATCTTAAGATTTTTTGAGGCCCTACCTGAGATTTTTAAAAGTGGACAGTATATGCTATGCATTGTCAAATATTCGTACAAACGGTAATTTGAAGCAAATGAATATTCTTGACTCACAAACCGACTTGACCAATGTCCGAATTTAGGCTAAATGAGTTGAATGATTGTTTATGGCATTAGGCTTAGGCCAAGACATGGATAATGGTCACCACATAATAATATAGTCGCCTTTTTTGCCAGTTGACAAGCAGTTTGAAATTCTCTGTTTTTTGGAGAATGTGTACGGGAATATTTAACCATTAAAATTATCCGGATCATGATCTAGTCGAATAATCCGATTCATGACTTAGTCGAGAACGAAATGAGACCCTCACTGAGGATGAGGCCCTGGGCTTAGGCTCAGTTGGTCCATGCCTTAAGACATCCCTGGTCACATGACTGAGATTCAAAAATTTGATGTGACGTCACCAATGGCCCTGGTATTGCTTCGAAATACGACGCTAATAAATAATCAGTCAAATGCTTGTTGTGGAAAAATAAGATGAAAAATCATAACATTTTTTTGCGATAAAAAAATTGTCTCTAATATTTATAATATGTTCTGAGTTTGTTTATCCTTTAGAAAGCAGAGTATTTACAATTAAATCTGTTTTTGTGCGATAGATAGGGACCGCATAAAAAAAACCGCACATAAAAAATACTTGAATATTTCATAAATTCGTACATTTTACAAACAAATTCATCAAAATACAACAGAAATTTCTTTTTACGCGGTGGAGAGGGACCGCATACAGGGACGCCTTAAGGTATGGACCAACTGGGCCCAGGCCACAAAGGGGCCTCGTTTCGTTTTCGAATCAACCTTAATAAGATCGTGAATCGAATAATTCCCGATGGTCAAATGTTATTTGCGGTTGTATTCTCCAAAAAACTAGGAATTTCGGACTGTATGTCAACTGGCTACATGTGATGACTGTCGTCCCTATATAAGCGTAGGTCTATCGCCACTCATTCTGTCAAAAGGCGGCAGTTGGTCGAGCCGGTTTGTGTTATAGTAAGTCATACACATTTATTTGTTTCGGTTTTGTACTAGTGTTTGACAACGTATGCTGTGTACTGTCTATTTTTATGTGTCATAGGTGGGGCCTACATTTGCGTAGGGTCCCAGGGCCAACATTTACGTAGGTCTCAGGGCCTATATTTGCGTAGGGTCCCAGGGCCTTCATTTGCGTAGGATCTCAGGGCCTACATTTGCGTAGGGGTCCCAAGGCCAACATTTACGTAGGGTCCCAAGGCCAGCATTTGCATAGGGTCTCGGGGCCTACATTTGCGTAGGGTCTCAGGGCCAACATTTACGTAGGGTTCCAGGGCCAACATTTGTGTAGGTCTCAGGGCCTATATTTTCATAGGGTCCCAGGGCCTACATTTGCGTAGGATCCCAGGGCCTACATTTGCGTAGTCTCAGGGCCCACATTTGCGTAGTCTCAGGGCCTACATTTGCGTAGGGGTCCCAAGGCCAACATTTACGTAGGGTCCCAAGGCCAGCATTTGCATAGGGTCTCGGGGCCTACAATTGCGTAGGGTCCCAGGGCCAACATTTACGTAGGGTCCCAGGGTCTATATTTGTGTAGGGACCCAGGGCCTAGATTTGCGTAGGCACCCAGGGTCAATTTTTTTAAGGGCCCAGGTCCTCAAGAAGTCTTAACACATCCCTGACCGCATAAAAAAGTCGCACTAAGAAAATACGCCAATTATTTATAAAATTCATCAGAAAGTATTTCCCTGACAAAATAAAAAGGTAACATTTAGTTTCTCAATTGTATACACACGGAGAAATTTTAAAACTGCACATGCATAATTCACTGCTACTCATCTTAATACAAAGCGCTTATCTTCCTGTGATGAATAAGTTCAAAATCGCTTTCGTCACTTGAAGATACAATTTCAATTGATTTGACACCATAAAGTAAGTGATAAGTTTTTTTCTAAGGTTTTTAAGGTTGGTCAATTGCTTGTAAATGTCACGACAACCAGATATGCAAGATTGAAGCTCTTTTTGTGCGTTTGAAATTTTATACTCCTTTCAGGATTGGTATTTATTTTGAAATGTTTTTCCAATTTGATAAAAACTGTATACCTGCATATATTTTATCCGCTCTCAAAAAATCCGGTTCTTCTTGACCGACTTAATAATCCATTAATGCGAAATGAATAAGTAAATATTAACGTCGCACTGTTCAGCTACACGAGGGCTTTTGGAGACGGACGTCGTAATTTTGAACCATGGTCAAGTGACGAGGACGACACCTGAGCTGGCACCCCCTTTTCCTAATTACCGCGCCACACCAACGGAAGGACGTTTGAGCTCTCGACAGATTTAACGTGCATCGCTCCCCAACACGGCAGGTCTTTAGTGGTACTGGGCTCAAACTCATGATTCATAATCTATTAAATTATTGATAATGTCATTGCCAGTGAAAGTTTCGTCTTCAATCAAGCGCGGGCTGTTGGCGCGCTGAAAGAAAGCAACTGAACGTGTATTGTCGGGAGACTTTATAACAAATGAACAGAGCGTCTTGAAGTGTATATAGGTACATTGAAGTGGCGTAACATACCTCCGCATACAAGCATTTTGAATTTTGTCGTTGGACGCCGGATTGTAAGTAATGCGGCGTGTGCGAGTGAGTATACCTTAGAATTTTTTACTTCGTTGAATGCGAAAGGTAAGAAAGAATTGATTGAATAATGTATGAAGGAAGAATTGATTGTTTCGAATTATGAATGTCCTAAATGTAATGAGCAAATGGGATTATATACGAACAAAAGAGTGTTGCTTTGGATAGATTTGAATGGAGATGTCAAAAAAAAGGTGTGATTTTTTTTTTTTTTTTTTTTTTTTTTTTTTTTTTTTTTTTTTTTTTTTTTTTTTTTTTTTTTTTTTTTTTTTTTTTTTTTTTTTTTTTTTTTTTTTTTTTTTTTTTTTTTTTTTTTTTTTTTTTTTTTGAATATGCATGATGTTTGCAGAAGTATAAGAAAGCATTCGTGGTCTGTTACACTGTATCCTCCACTTGGAAAAGATCAGCAGTAAGAAAGTGCTGTTTTTTTTTTTAATCTTAAATATATTTGATTAATCTGTATTGTTTACATATATTTTCAATACGCAATCCCCCTTGTCCCGCTATATTCACTTGCCGCCATTGTCATTTTCGCCTGATGCTTTTTTCAGTTTGTCACCAAGGGTGTGGGCTTTCCTAGGATTTTACCTTATAATGTTTTTCTGAAGTGGCCCGTGAGGTCATTTGGATTGGCCACCCCTGTTTTAGATTGTTTTGATTTGATAATTTTAATTTAATTGTATTTGAACATGCCTACAGAATAAAATACAATTACACCAAAAAATGAGTATTAAGTGATTTGCATAAAAAGTCAAATCCGAGAGATATACACCACAGTAAATAAAATAGAAATAATGTTTCTTGTGCAGTCTTTGGGGTAGGGGACTACTGGTCTACATGGCCTGCTTTCAGTAGCACTAGGGCTCGAACTTGTGACACGCCAGTCACGAGTTTGTGCTACGCATGGCCACATTTAAATTTTAAGAAAACTGCATAAGTAGGAGATTGCGTTACAACGGAACAAATTTATTTGAAAATTGGAACCAGACAAAAAAAAGTGTCCCAAATTCAGACATGGCTCTTCAGCATTCGGCGGTGACAACCATAAATTCATATAATTGAATTTTCTTCAGATAACGAACTCGCTTCTATGCGCAATACGGATTGCATAACGTATTTTTTGGCATAGAACCGTGATCAATAGCAGTTTTTGGCTTTGGGCAGTCAAGCGGAGAATATGCCGTTCGCGTTTGAGCTAGAAAGTGTCAACTTCCAACTTTCTTGCTGCTTTCTGATGGCGAAATAGTTATGGGGCATTACAAATTAGCCACCAATTTTAATGAATTTCATTCTATTTTAGGCGAATAAAGGAACACGAAAGAATTTCGCTTCTGAGAAAATAAAGCCAAGCTAGTTAGTAACTAAAATGATATACAGTGAAAATATTTTAACACGAAACAGAGGAAATCAAAATATTTTTTTGTGTCAAAAAATATTGCAAAAAAAAAAAAAAATTAACAAAATTAAGTTTATTACAGTATATTTCATGTATATAGATATGTGTGTATATGCTTGTGTTTAACAAAGAGAGATCAATTGATCAAAAACATTCACAAGAACTTGATGAAATTTAATAAAAAAATTTCCAAGTTTTTTTTTTTTTGGAAAACAAACCATTTTTTTGAGTTTTTGGAAAATAATCTGATATTTTTCTTTGCATTGTCTTTTTTAGCATCAAATTATCAACAATTTTTCGATGTCGTCCATTTTGTTATTTATTTCATTCTTTATAATATTGAATTAGCGATACCAAAATCTTTAGATTTCCGCCTTCTGTTTTTGATCAAGAGCTTTAATAATCTTCGTCATTTTAACCGAAGTAGCAGTTTGCTTTTCCCCTGAGTTCTTTGCCATTGTGCTAGTAAAAAAATTCTCTTAAAATAGACACACAAAAAAAGAATTTTCTGATTTTTAATCATATTACGATGTACTTTTTGTTTAAGCAAGTCATAGAGAGAGGTCTTACTAACCAATTTTTAGTGTCATTTCTACAACGCCTCATGCTTCACATCACAATACCATTTTTTTTTTTACCTGTGGCGATTAGTAAACGCCTATATGGTGCAGCACTAAAAAGAGATACTAGCTTCCGGGGAATGTAATAGGTCTGTGTGCCGAAATATTGGCCATGCGAGGGCGCTGCTGTGCTCACCTCAGTATCTAAAAATGTAAATATTGTCAGTGTGTAACTTGATTTGTAGAATGTAGGCCGCATTACGGCAAGTTCAGTCTTTTATTGAATATTACTATATTCAAATTTGTGTCTTCGTTGAGTAATATGGATTGATCAATTTCAATGGATACTGCACACTCATTCGTCTCGGTTCTTAAAATTATCGTCTCTGCAATGGTATAACCCCGATCCGCAGCCCATTAGAAATAAAATAAAAAATGTTTACAACAAATAAAATACATTTTCTTTGTCTTTTAAAGAATTGGTAGTAATTTGTGTGCACAATTTGGAAGACATTAAATTCCTTTTACCTAAAATACTCTATTATATAAATATATAGTTTTGCTCTATCTATATATAAAAAAAAAAACATATTGGATTAGCTTCAAAGAATTAAAATGTTTATTATGAAAATTGTGCATGTTTACTTGTACCATTCAATGAAATTCAAAGTCACAGTTGTTCCTCCAATATGTAATATATGTTATGAATACACATTTTCTTTTATACAGCACAACTCTCTTAGAACTTAAAGTGTACTACAGAACACTGACCTTGGAAAATATTACAGAAAGTCCTGCATATAGTGTAAGTTAATACCTTTCATTTAAATTAAAAATATATGTATTACAAAAAAAAAAAGAAAAAAAAGAGGAGAATTTAGATAGATTTGTAAATTACAATTTTTTTATAGCAATTTTCATCGGTTAAGATCTTTTCTTATCACTTTTTTAAAAGTTCAAACAATTTGAAACAAAATTGTGTATTAAATCTCAAGTTTATAAAACATTCCAATTTTGAAAGCATAATTTAAAAAATATATTTTTTTCTTTTAGTGGGAAACTCTCATTGCAAATATTGGTGGCAACCTCGGATTTTTCATGGGTCTAACAATTATGACATTTGCAGAAATTGTGGAATTGATATGTGACATAGTTTTTATTATGATTAAGCTAAAATAATCGTAGCAATGTTTTCATTATTTTTAATGTATATTTAAAATTATTTGAGTGTAAACTTGCTAAAACAAGATTTTTTTCCCCACCAAATTATCAAACTTTAAGGCTATACAGTTTCATGTTTCTTTTTTACACAGTTACAAAAAGGTTTCTATATCAAATTAATGCATACTTTGTATACTGAACAACAGTTACATTCATTGTTAACAGCAAACTACTTATAATTAGTTTGGTCCAATAAAAAAAACATTAAAGCATTATTTTAATTAAATGTTTTTTTTAAATAAAATTTTGAAAATAATGCATGGATCTGAAACTTGGACTTTGATTGAATCAGACTGAACAGCTAACCATCTTTGAGCGAGAAAAAAAAAAGTTCTTAGATATATCTTTGGTGGTGTGAATGAGAATGTATTGTGGAGATGACATCATTTTGAACTATACAAGCTATTTAAGGAAGCTGATGTCATTAAATACATAAAGATTGATCGTTTGAGGTTTGCGAACCACATCTGCCGCATGGAGCCCTCACATCCTTGATGTTCAGAATTTTCAATTACAAACCTATAGGAACTAAAACTAGGGGTAGACCCAAATTGAAATGGGTTGATTGTGTGGGGAAAAAATTTAAAGTTGTTAAAGTAACTAATTGGAGAAATGTTGCTAAGTGGAGGTCGGAATGGAAGAGAGGAAGGCCTTGGCCCACCCTCGGATGTTGCGTCAATAGAAGAAAATAATGCAACAATGAAATGTAAGTATGAATGCCCCAATTAAAATGTTCCAAGAATAAAATTTTATAAGAAATAAGTTAGTAGAAAGACATAGATAACATATAGATATAAGCAATTAGATATAGTTCAATATCATATAGATATATAAGCATATAGATATAAGTTCAAAATGTTAAGAAATGTTCATACCACAACACTCCTTATTCATAAATTCAAAGATGAGTTCCAAAAGGAAAGAAAAAGAAAGCAATTCCCTTTTTAAATAACAGCTTTATTTGTCTTTTTTGACAAACAACTTCAAATATATTTCATATGTATATCAGTATTGCACTACTGCAATCAAAGTACACAGGAAAGTGAGAAAATAACAAAGATTTTTCTTAAAGCTTAATAGTGAGTTATTACATAGCGCAGATCATCAAGCTTAATTTTTTCAAAAGAGGTATGCATTAGGAGGTGTTTTTATTTGCAGTCTAATAAAAAGTCTACATGATGTAGATGCTAAACATTTTACTACATTTTATTAAGTAATTTTTAAAAAATATGAAGTTCAGTTGAATTAAGTGTATAAAAATGAAAAATATTTTACGAAAAAATGGAGTGATCAAATATTAAATAACTTAATTAGAAAAAATAAAATTTCCTTATTTTAATCTTGTTCAGAAGATATATATCTCAGGGACAAATCGAATGAAAGATGTATGGTATAATGAAAAACTGACCTTTTGCATTACTTTTAAATAATAAAAATACTTTTTTTCATTCACACACAATGAACAGAATTCAAAAATTTTATACATATATTTTTGAGTGCAGCAAGAGGCTAACAAAAACACACCTTGTTATTTAGTTCTTTTTTTAACAACCTAGGTTAAATTTAATACAAAAACGAATTCAATAATAAAAAATTCTCATAGCTCCCCCCCCCCCCCCCAATAGAACAGTACAAGTACAATAAGACACAAGTATTAACACTTCTCTACTTAAAAAAGTAGAGCAGGAAAATGTAAATATCGATTAAGAGTTCATTCAAGAAACAAATATGTTTAATCTTGGATAGTTTTCATGTTCTTTCTTTTAAAAAAATGAAATTGATTTCAAAACAGGAACATTATTTATAACTTCAAACACAGATACATACAAGATGTTTACATAAAAAAAGAAACATTCCTGAAGCCTGAACATATCACAACTCCAATTGGCTTATAATTCAATTCTTCATATCAACTTCTATGCACTGAAGTTCATCAATAAATAAATTATCATTCCAAACTCATACCTGCATCATTAATGAGGGAAATTAAGCTTAAATTCAAAAAATAAATCATACATAACAAATTATCTTCGGAAAAAAAACTAAAATTTCCAATAAATAATGAAAAGGAACTTCACAAGCTAAGATGGATTTTTAAGAAGTGATGTATACATACAAGTAGTTGTCTTTATGTAGTTATCAATAAATAACTTTTTTTTAAAGGTAAATTCAAAAAAATCTCATTAGATCTGGCCCTGATCAAAATTTATAATCCAATCTGTGAGATGAGTTTAGACTAGAATAACCACATATGGTGATGAGCTTAAATAGAAGTAACAAAGATATAAATAAATTTCAGATCTAAAATGTACAGTTTACTTCATATTATCTGGCCAATACTGAATATGATATCTTCGAGTGGATCCTTCAAACAACCTATCCAGCCAATTTGAAAGTCCATCTAATAAATGTTCTTCAAAAACAATGCTTCCATAAATATCAGCATCATTCTTGCTCAATTTTGCTGCTTCTACATCGCTGTTCTCTGAATCGCTATTACTATCTTCAAATCCTATAAATTCACCAGCAGCACCATCACCTTTTCTAGGTTTGCTGTTATGGTAATTTTGTTCAGCATGTTTAGCATGGTAAACGCAAAAATATTTGCGGTGTCCATTTAAAGACAGAACAGTGCCAATGCAGTTTTTTGGGTTTATATTCAGTTCTCGCTGCTCTCCGAGAGTCTGCAAAAGTAGGTGATGATACCATTCCAGATTCTTCTCAACCATCAGAAAAGCAAACATTAGCGTTTTGTTCTTCCGATAAGGATAAACAGTCTTATAATATATTGGCAACAGCTTCATCTTCGATTCGCTATCCACCAAAAGCACTAATGTTCGGCATCCAGGTTTAAGAAGTCTAACAAGACCATTATAAGTTTCCCCACGAAGCTCATGAATGTGCAAGTGATATTCAGGCTTACTCTTAGTAGACACTCCTGGTACTTGTTTGCCCTCTCGTTGGTATTTTTCTTGAATGCTCTGCTCTTCTAATTGAACCAAGTATGACATTATGTAGCCTACTAAAATTATGAATCCCATTGATGCCAGAACAGAGAGTGCTGGGAGTATTTCCTGGCGAGTAATATTGTCCCATAATACATCTCCCATGAGAATCATGCGATTTAGAACTCTTGAAAACAGACCCAAAGCATGCTCATCAGCAAGTACAGAGACCTGAGCATCATATGGCAAAGTCTCAGCACTTTGCATAAGGTGCTTGACTGCTTCTTTTAGTTCATCTTTTGTTGCATTCACACTATCTTCACTGTCCCATTTTTGTTCCAGCCACTGATATTTAACTCGGTCATGTTCCTTTCTCCAAATTAATACCACATGAAGAATGGGATCTTCGGGTGCTCCCATGCCAGAGGATAAAGCTTTCACAAACTCTTTCTGCTTTTCTTCAAAAAGAAACATAAATCTTACCCGATCATTAGGTAAATCTATGTGTTGAATAAAATCCCGCATAAGTGCACGATAAGGATCATGCTCTCTTATATTTTTAGTAATTAAAATGACACAAAGATACTTTCTTGATCGTTTAGCTTCAGTGGGACACAACTGGTCGAACAAATTTTGTGATGATAGTCTGGGTAAAAGTAAAAACTTATTTGCTTCAATTACATCAATCATAGTTTGAGTGGATAATTCTGTCATGCTTAAAGTTGCCATGGGTTTAGTGGAATCTTCATTAAAAATAAGTAAAGACTCCATTTTTGGCTGAATATTATATCTTTTTGATGCAACTTCAGTATCTGAATTACCCAATCGCACATACCCTACAGCCGCATTATTACGAAATCTAAATGCAACTAGCATATAACGAAGGCGTATAGCTTCAGCCTTGCTGAATATGAGAACTCTCACTCTATTATCATACCAACCCTGAAGGAAATCATCCACACTGTAATCTGAGAGAGCAGTCACAGTTCTGGATGGTATGATTCTCCTGCAAAAGTCAACCACTCTAATGAAACTTAGCTGGTGATCTTTATAATGCACAGCTCGACCATCAACAACTCCAATTAAGTATGGTAGAGAGCTTACACCAAGTTTATGAGTCAAAGTTGGCTCTTGTTGAGCATGTATAGCTGCAAATCCTACTCCCAAAGGTTCAAGCTCTTGTATTAATTTTCTCCATATTGGTTCAGCATCGATACAAGCAAAACAGAGCTCACCATAGAACAAAATTAAATATGGCTGAAAACTACTATTAGGTACTACATGATTTTCAAAAGCTTTAGCAGTAATGGTATGTTTGTGATAAAAAGATCCTTGGGAAAATTTATATTGAAAATTGAATCCATCTTGCCTGAATATGTGTTCAAATGGATCCCCTTCAAATCGTCTGAATTGAGTGTAATCAGGATAGTGGCGGAAATTTGGAGTATCTTCAGTGACACCAGAACGATCAAATAGTCTTTTACGTTCTGGATCTGAAAGAAGTTCATAAGCCTTATTAATTTCAATGAATTTAGATTCTGCATCAGGTTCTTTATTTTTGTCAGGATGCCATTCTCTAGCCAGTCTTTTATAGGCTTGTTTGATGTCAGTAATGGATGAAGATCGAGGTATACCAAGAGTTGCATACGGGTCTTTTAATGATACTACAGTATGAATTATGATGAATAATATAAAAAGCTT
This sequence comes from Trichonephila clavata, assembly GCA_019973975.1. Lineage (NCBI taxonomy): Eukaryota > Metazoa > Arthropoda > Arachnida > Araneae > Nephilidae > Trichonephila > Trichonephila clavata. Next base: position 26,099 of record BMAO01035002.1, read on the forward strand.
TATACTACTCATGATGAAAATAGATTTTGTTTTGGAGAAAGAATCAATTAATCACTACACATATTTATTTAATAATATAAAGAGCTTAAATCAGTCAGAATGCATATATATATATATATATCAGATTTAAGATTTATAAACAAGAAATTGAATGTTTCCTGTGATCAACAGGAAAAATCATGCTGGTTTCTGTGGTGGCTGAACAGTCGGAGGTGGAGGCACAGCAGCTGGCACAACAGCTTCGGACTGAGGCTGTAAAAATCTAGTACGCTTCCTAGTGTAATGCTGCCAGTGTAAAATCTGTTGGTCATCAATAAATTTTGCACACTGTGTACTAGCTATTTCTCTTCGAAAATGCTCATACTGAAGTAATTCCAGAAAATGCAAGCACATAGGATACCTAAAAGAGATTCTTTATAAAGTAACATTATAATGTATATTGATACTAAAAATTTTACATTAATTATTTTTACAGATTTTTAAAATTTTATTTAATATTTACAAGTAATACTAGTTAAAAAAAGAAAAAGACAATCGAGAATTTAAAAATATTTCAAAATAAATACTTGGGGTCGAACACTCAAAGACATAAATATAAATTGGGGACAATAACCCAGGAATATGTACAGCAAAAAATAGCAGTATACTAATACTTACATTAAAACTAATATAAATATAACTTCTATGATACATAGCAATTTTGTAAAACTAAATATATATAAGGGCTTAAATAGGATCTTGTGAGAAATAAAATTAAATGTATTACAGAGTGATGCACAACTGAAGATCAGCTGAATCTTTTCCAACCATTAAGATTATATTAAAGGGCTGTTTAAAACGGTTGAACATCAATAAGTAAAAATCTGGATCTCCTTAAAGCAAGTTTTTGAGTTAAACAGTGATATGATACAAATATAAACTACACTGCATGCTCTAATCACATCAAAAGTACATATCTTTACTTTCTTTTTTTCGTATTTGCCATATATAAAATTCTTTTTTTAAATCAGAAGCAAAGCTTAATGAATCTCAAAAAGAATCATTCAGCAATACACTAAACTTGCATATCAAGATCAAGTTAGACAGTAACAAATCTAATTATTTTGAATCACAGTCAAATAACAAGACCATCTGATCAAGACTGGCTGATCTCTCATGAATTTTTCCATACACTTTACAATTTTTATTTAAATGGAAAATAACAACCCAAATTTCAAAACCAGTTAATTTGAGGACTTTAGGGTAACAATATATAAAATTTTTGTTCTCCCTTGAGAATCAATTCCGGATTAGTACTGCATATGCTCAGAGAAATTTTACTTTTGAAGTAAATTATCATTAAAAATATTTTTTTTCTGTCATGAAGTTGAAGCAATCATAAATTTGTAATATCTGCAATAAAATTGGTTTAATTTTATTAACAAAAACAACTTCAAATTTAGTTGAAATGACAAAGATAATAGTTGAGATGGTAATTCATTTCTTTTATATACATATTATACAACATGAAAAATTTAGAAACAGCTCTATTTAAAATACCTATCTCCCATTTTACAGAATAGGTTTTAGTGGAATCAGTACTCACAACTTAAAAGTTATTAAATTTATTTTCTTAAAACAAATAAAATATCAAGTCAAACAAATTTCAAACCATTAAAATCTATAATAAAAAGATTTTAGTTAAAACAACTTTAAATATATTTTGACTAGATAAACAAGATCCAGGTTATATATCTTTTAAATTTTATAATACAATCATCTATATGAGGGATGGCGAACCTTTTTGAAACATAGGTCAAATTTTGTTCATATTTTTTTTAGTACTAGCTTGTGGGTCACTAATGCCCATTTGCACCAGAGTTAAGTTTAAAAATTTTTAACTGAGTATTTTTAAAACTAAACATCTTTAAAATTCAAATTGGCTTAACAGATAAAAACAGGTGTGGTTTGAGGATTTAAAAAAAATTATAATTGGGTTTAAAATTCTAAAGTGTTTGATGCAAAAATGACAATAAATGTGAATGAATAAGGAGTAACAAAAATTACATAGAATATATATATTAGGTATAGTGGTCAGTGAAGCTGACTGCGGTGCCGCAGGGACTGGGTTCGAATCCCGGAGAAGGCATGGATGTTTGTGTTGTAATCCTTTCTTCTGTCTGTGTTGTTTACCCCCGTGTTATACGTTCGGTGGTGCACGGGGTTTATAAATGTTAAATATATATATATATATATATTATGATATATTATTTATTAGTATATATATATATTGTTATCCATATATATATATGTATAACAAAATTGATTATAAAATATTTTATGAGAAATCCGTTGCTGCTTATTTTCACACAAATAGTTTTTTTTAATATTAGGTTCATATTTCGTATTCATTAGTTAAAAACATTTTGCAGTGTCAAGTCTATTTCTATTAGAAGATTTTTCAAAAATCATTGAAGAAAACAATTTTTGACACGAATATGTGAACCCAAACATCATTAAAAGAGCTTTAACTAGTTTTTTCATTGATATAAAATTATTTTGAAAGGAATCCAATATGTTTAATATAATATTTTCAATTTTTACTGTGGGATCAATATAATCAGCACTAGTTTCACATAGTTTTCCTCTTACTTCAGGAATCAAGTCTTTAATTTTGTTTCTCACACTACTCTGCTTCAAAATTCAACTAATTCCATTTCTAAATTACCGATGCCTAGCCACATAAATTTGGTTAATTCCATTGTTTTAAATGCTGTTTTGAATGAATATAAAATAAAGTGAAATGTATTTTTCAAACTTTGAAACTGATTGAATCTCTCTCTCCTTTATTTTCTACATAAACATTAAATATTTTTTAATTGCATTTTCTTGAATATGCGAATGGAGTTTTCAAAAATTATTGTAAAACATTAAATTTTTCTTGTTCTTTTATATATGTCTATTATAAAAAATGTTTTGTTTTTTTTCATAATAAACCTACATTTCTATCAATATTGATTTTTTTTGCAGCCTGCCTAAAGTTAAACTTTGTTTGTTTGGCCCAAGTTAGTCTGAGTTTGACACCCTTGGTTCAAACCATAATCATTTATTTGAGGTATTATTACAGGCTTTGAAAAAATAATATACTTCTAGAACTACAACCACATAAGTTCATAAGGTATGTCATTTCTTTTATATAGACAGTACTTTGAAGTGTGTAGAAGTCTTTTTTTATGCTCCTTTAAAAAAAAAATTTTTTTTTAAGCTATTATTTTTTTTATCTGACATATAATGCAGCCCGTGAATTTCAATCTTATTTTTGTTGTTAAAAGCGTGCATTATTTGCTGGGTTTTACGGTAATCATACATTAGAAGAATAAGATGCTTTTTATTTTAATGTACAATCAATAAAGTTTCCACAATATTTTTTACTAACTACAACATTAGATATACATATACAAACACATAAAATTGTTATTTGAACAACTTTGGATAATATTAATTATTGATATCCTCATCCATTTATACACACAAAAGTACCTATTTCTAATATAACTTACAAGAGAAATACATTTTTTGTGTTTATTAATGAATTATATAAATATAATGGGCAAGAGAGGAAGAAAAAACTGATTTAATGCTATCTTTTGAAAAACAAACATTCATTTAACAATAATGGTGACATTTTCCTAATGGAGTACTCAGAGATATATAAATTCTAGTTCTTTTTGCACAATATAGAAGTTTTAGTGATTCTTATGATAATTCACAAATATACATGCTATAAAAATAATTTGCATAATGGACCTAGGGAACAGATATACAAAACTTTAAAGTAAATTGAAAATAAACAATTTCTACAATGCATTAATTTTTATAATAAAAATGAATCAAAAAATAAAGTTATATTTTACAGTATATATATATATATGCATGTACACACTTTGTCCATTATAGAAGTCATGAAGCCAAACATATACATAAAAATCAAGCCCAATTCGGTTCTGTCATTGTGTTAGAATTAGTTCAATATACATTCTACCTCCATTGAGACATTGAAACCTTTCCAATAAGGTATTTTGGGAGAAGAAATTATTCTTATCTTTGCTACAGTCAGCTTGGATCAAAGGACTAAGTTGATTTTGTGACCTGAACTACTAAATCACGCGTAATGAATGCATTTCTTTAATGGAAGAAACATTAAATATCTCTCTTTATTTCAATGTCCCCACAAAAAATTCTAGATAACTGATATGGTTTAATGTATTTTTGAATGTTACTTAAGGAAAATGCTATTAAATGAAATTTTAAAAGTTTTACCTGTAATAAGAACAGCAAGAAACTTAAACCAATATTTTCTTCCATATATGATTATATAATTAAAGTTTTTGCTCTCTTAAAAATTAGTCTTCTCACTAATTTTTTTTTAGTTTTCTTACATTACAAAGTTGCATCAAAACAATTATATTCTGTTTAATTTGAATATGGTAGAAAATTTTTTTTCGCCTTTTGCTATGTAAAAAAAAAAATTACTTTAAGAAATATATTTTTTTAGTAGTTGTTGCAAGAAGATATAAAACAATACATACTTTATAAACTTGGCATATTCAGGCAGTTTCCAGTACTGAAGATACTTTAAATAATTGATGAAAGCTTTATCTTTTAAGTAGTTCCTTTGCGCCAAAACTGTTTTAAATGAGACAAAATACTTAGTTTCCATATTGAATTTTTATTTTATAGTATTTATCTACCTTTTTAAAAAGTTCAATATTAATACATGTACACTGCATAAAAATTGATAGACATAATTACAAATTAAGTAGTAAATTCTTATAAACTAAATATTATGTAATACACAAGGGAAAAACATCTGAACTAAATGTGTTGCAATAAAAATATTAAATTTTAATTAATGCATATAATTTAGATGATCTAAAAGAAAATTATACAAAAACATACCTTTTCCAAAGCTAAATAAATTTTAATTTGTATTAACATACACCCATGGTCTTCAAACTATTCCTTGAAACCTTCGAGATTTCATGTAAAAAGTTAGAGTGAGTGAATATTAACGTCACCCTATTCAACTACACGAAAGCTTTTGGCGATGGACCTCATAATTTTGAACCATGGTCAAGTGACAAGGATGACACCTGAGTTGGTAACTCCCCTCTCCTAACTTCAACACCCCCCAACAGGAGGATATTTGAGCCTCGACATATTTAACAAGCATTGGGCACCTCTACACAGCGGTCAAAAGTTCAAGAAAACTAAAAATGTCTATTTAAAAGAAATTCAATTTACAACAGAGTTTATATTATATGAGTATCTAAATCCCTGTTTCAATCATACAACTCACAGGTGAAATTTTTTTTCCATTTTGTTAAGACTTCATGCACAAAATTTTTAACTACATCCGATAAAAGTGAAACAAAAATTTATTGTTTAGCATCTTTTATTATTTTTTTTTTACATTTTGCTTTAAACATATAAATACCACTATCAATAGTTTTTTTTACAATATTTTAATAATGATTAACATGCATAATGTATGTTTTTATTTATTTTCAAAGATTTTTTCAGGCAGTTGCAGTTTATTTAAAATACTGTACAAAACTTTGATTAGAGTACATAAATTGATTGTTTACTGTAAAATATACTGAGATAGGCACAGTAGGCCTCGGCCTTTTTGGGCTGTTGCACCACTGAGTTTAGTATTAGTTTACTATAAAATATAAGATTCCAAAAACAATAGCTATGTTTGAATTTGAAATAGTTACATATTTATTAAATATTTAATGTATAATACTTCCACATTTTTGTAATAAAAACACCAAATACTTTGAACATAAACATGATATTCTAAATATATATGAAAAAAGTATTCTCAAAATATATATGTATTAATAACGAGTTATTTGAGACTTCTTTTCATATTAGATATTGGATAGCTTAAAGTAATTGGTGAAAAGTTAATTAAGTTGTGTATTACAGAATGTACAATTGTGAAAAAATTTGACAATAAATATCTTCTTTGATTACATAATCATACATGAATTTTGTAACTGATATTGCACTTTTAAGTGAGGAATAGAGACAATGGCACATTTTGGTGCAGAAAAAATATTTTGCTTAAAATCTTCCCTTTATCAATTTACTATGCAATTTGATGAATCAACAGATGTTGCTGGTTTGGCAATTTTGATAGTTTGGGTTCCATTTGTTTAGAGATCTACAATCCAAGAATGCTGCTGTGCAAATCTCTCCAAGAGAGAGTTGCCGGGGGAGGGGGATATTTCAGCTTAATAATTGTTGGAATAAACATGAACTATGCAGGGATTTATGTTTCTTCCTTTGTACAGATGCAGCAAAATTGCCACCATGAAAAATTTTAATCATACCTCATATTAAACATATTTATTGCTACATACTTGTAGTAAAAGGAATACCAAATGTGTTAATAAACATTTTAAATGTTGTAAAAAAAATTCTAAAAATTAAGAGAATTAAATTTCAGATTATTTGTTTTATCATGCAAAGAACTATCTAGCGACAATAAACCCTGTTTTTACAATCAGAAATCACACAATTAATGAAAGAAAAAAATTTTGAATACATTTTTTCGAATTAAATGATGGAAGTCAACTATTTTTAAACTAAGTCATGATTATGTCCCAAAAGTAAGAGATGAAATATAATTGCAATGCTAATGCTATTTAGCAAGCATCTTTGCCATTCTAAATGAAGAACACATATCCTTCTAAGGACTGTGAATATACATATTTTAAGTTCTAAAACTCAACTCTTGGTCATCATATATCAAGAAGAATAGCATGCAATGCTTTACAGAATTAAACACCTTTCTATTGGAGAATGAATTGAATTTAGATAATGTTAAAAATTAAATAATGGCGCATATTTTTCAAGGAATATAAATAAAAACTTTAATAGAAGATTTAGAGAAGATTTTATTGGAAGAGAAATCAAGAATCTGTTCAAGTACTACAATAAAATAGAAGGCTTGCCAAAGAAAGAGAATGAACAGCTTTTGAACTCATTAATAGATTCAACATTAAAAGCTAAATTTAAGCAGAACAGCTCTTACATTTATGGTTGCAAATTCATGCAGAATACACAGAAGCTTTTCACACAGCTGTAAGCACATTTCAATGCCATCCAGAACAACATATTTCAGTTTTAAAAAAATTCTCAATGTATGTGGCAATAAGAACACAAAAAAAGAAAAACAAATTAAGCACAGAACATGAAATATTGTTGCAAGTAGCTTCAATAGAGATGCATTTCAAAGTGCATACAAAAAAGGTAGCACATTCTGGTTATTAAATAAACTGCTGTTTGTAAAAAATGCAACATCATGAAGAAATCCTCCTAATGAAATGAAATTTGCAACAAATGTCAATTATAGGAAGTTATGAAAAGTAGTAAAGTTTCAGAGACTACACACATGCGTGGTGTGAGTAGAGCCCTCTCAACTGGTGCTGAAAGCATATAAACGGATGGCTGTAGCAGGACATTGAAAATCATGCACGGTTATTTGTAAGTGGCGAAGGTTTAAAGGAACCTAAGTACACCTCCACAATGAAATAGAGTTAAATTTCAACAACTTATGGAGTTCGACGGGGGAGAAACATTGACCTTCGTGAAGGAGGGTTTTCCTGCCAGGCAATAACAGCTTGTGTGCAGCTGAACAGTTCCACAGAGATGAGAGTTTGGAAGCAGTGTACTGATGAACACCAGACAACTTGAAAAACTGGGAGTGGATGATGGAAGGTGACATCAGCACGCAATGATAGACACCTGGTCAGCATGGCAGTGAATGACCATACAACATCCTCCAGGCAGCATGTTGGTCTACTGCTTCAGGTGTACTAATTTCGACGTCTGCATCTGCAATATGCTCATGAACACAGAGCCTGCAAGGCTGATTGGAAACAAGTGGTCGTTTGTGATGAATACTGCTTTAGTCTGTGGAATTGACAGTAATAGCATCTGGTATGTCCATGAAATGCTAGAGCCCGAAGTTGTTCCTTTCCTTCAAGGCATCCCTGGAGCTATCTTTCAACAAGATAATGCACCCCCACATGTTGCAACGAATGTTCGTGACTTCTTTTCAGACCAACACATGTAACTTTTTCCTTGACCTGCTTATTTGCTGAATATGTTGGCTATTGAACATGTCGGCTATTTGTTTGGTTGATGTCTAATTCATGATCTGCATCCTACAGCTTCAAAAAATGAACTTTGGAATTCTCTTTTACAAGTAGACATTCAAAATCTTTTCGACTCCATGGCACATCATTTAGCAGCGCATGGTGTCTACACCAAATACTAATTTCAGACATTTGACATCTTTTGCTTTGAAAATTTATTCATTTATTTGTACCAATAAACGTCGCTTGTGTATTACATTTCCTTCAATTCTGGTGACTCATTCATGGTGTTGTATTTTTTATAAACTGTTTACAAAGCAAGAATAGTTGACATCTGGAGTTTGATTTAATACTATTAATAAGTAAATTATTATAATTAAATGTTAAATATTTATTAAAAATACAAAAATTTTCTTTGTCTTTACATGAAGTATGTTAAACATTTAAAGAGGACATGGTATAGTTTATAAAAAATCTTTGATTTAATAGTTTTCATAGCTATGTAAAACAGTTTTTGTACTCAAAATAATACAAAAAATTATGCATAATTTTTTTTTTTACAGAAACTTTTTTTAAAATCCTAAAGTGATTTTAAAAGAATACACAATAATTGACATACACATGTGAAATTTGATTTACAAGTACTTTGAACTATGCATAACAAAATTTGGTAAGTGTTTCATAATAACATGAATCATATTTGTAAAATACTATTTTTTATGAATGTTTATTCCTAGAAAAATTTACAAATTCTAATTCAATAATTTTTTAAAAAGTATTGTTCTGATTCAAAAATACATAAACTTTTGTTAGTTATATTAGTTTTCAAAAAATATATCGCTGCATTTAGCACAATGTGAAAAAAAAAAAGCTTTAGCAATTGAAATGAAAAGAAACTGGTGATTTTTCTTTTCTGAGATAAACAGTTTAAAGTTTTTATTTGCTTTAGAGATCTGAATACAAATGGACATAAAAGTTACCAAAACATTTTTTTTAACGTAGAGCTTTCAAACTTTGAGAGATTATAGGAAAGTATAAAAAGAATTTAGGCTAAAAAAATTATTTGATTTTTTGATCAATTTCTGTCAAATGAATTGTACTGTACTCTCTTGTATATTATTTTAAGATATACTCTTCTAATGATGGGATGGGGTTATCTGAAAACATCTTATAATTCTAAGGGTTCTGTAAGTCATAAAAGTTTGAAGACCACTGGTATAAATTAACAAAAAGAAAGAAAATATATTCTCAATATATCTCATTAGCAATTTTATGCATCATGCTGCATTTGATCAACTAACATAAACATGGAAAATATATGTTTCAAATAATTACCACACAAATTTAAACACATAATGAAGCATTAGTTGTAATGCATGACTTTTAAGCTGGATTCAAATAAAAAAATATTTTTAAAAATTAATTCAAAATTTTGTTTTTATTTTTAAAATGAATTAACATTTTGGTGCTACATTCATCTATCTAAATTGTGAATGTCTAGAGAGGGAGAAAAAAAGATCTCAAACTGTTAACTTGCAATATCAGCACAAAAAAAAAAATAGTACAAACATTTTATTTTGTAACTGATGTAGTCAAAATACTTTACATTGTGTTGTTAAAGAAGTTTTGACACTGAATGGAACAGCTAAATAATAAAGTAAATTCCTTACTCCAAAAGCAGCAATTTCTTGTAATAATGCTGCTTCTCTTTGATTAAATTTCAATTGCTTTAATAACATTAAAACTAATTCCTGAATGCAAGCACATTAGCATCAAACAAATTAAGCAGAACTTTGATGTTTTTCAAAATTCACAATGCTTTGAATTTAGTTTAATTATTGTATTTACTTAAGAATTATAAATGTAAGAGTTATTAATGCTCATAGAACTGAGATTGAATATGTTGTAATAAGAAAAACAAGACTGGCTCACATTACAATACAAAAAGGAACTATTAGAGCAAGTTTTGAAGGTCATAAGTATAAACATCTCTAAATAAAGCTCACATATTAAGGTACTGAAAACTGCTTTTCAAAATTTAATGAAATATCTGTGATTTCTCTCCCTGATTATTGAAAACCATATAATTAAAATTTTAAACCTAGATGAAATTCTTTACATGTTCCTCAGAATTGACCAAGGTCCAACATAAATTAATATATATGTTTTCTAAAATTATAACATGTGCATAACCAAATGTATATTATCAATGGAAAATATTTACTTATAACAAATAATATGTAAATCTTACAATTTAAGTAGTTTGGATTAGCCAGGCACTGTATAAACTCCAATTCAATCTGAAATCTCAGACGCTCTTCACTTTCCGCTACAAATAAAATATAAAAAAGATATTTCATGAGGAAAACTAAAATAAGCTAGATATACCTATAGAAAAAAAAATGAAATTATTCATTTTATTTTTCTTGCTTTTTTTACGCCAATTACTAACTTTATATTTTTGGAAGAAAAAAAAAAGAAGAAAATATACCCAATTTAACTTAATTTGGAAATGCTTGCTTAAGAATAGGATGGAATAAGATTAAAGATGAATGAATGAACTACTACCATCAGTACAATTTTTACCTAATATCAAATTTGGTTGTTATAATTTAAATTTCATTCCACATTTTCCCCTTTTTATAGTTAATTAAACAATCACTAATAATTTAATAACATAATTTAAGAATTTTTCATAACAAATACCTTATTGAAAGAGTCCAACAGTAAAATATTTTGTAAGAATAAAGTCTAACACATAACTAGAACAATTTCAGAATATGTGTTATGATATTTTAGATTATCAATCAAAATTTTTTTTCCTCAATGCACTGGATAATCTTTGTTTTAAAATATAGTAGAACTGACATAAGTTGATCATTCAATAAATTACTAAAAACATGGAAATAAATTGTACAGATACATAAAATTACTGAAATTTCTCATGCCTTTATAAAAAAATCATTTAAAAGCAAAACATTTCAAAAACATTAATGCTTAAAATCAATATATATTTACCATTTCCTTTTATTTTTAACAATTGCATAAAGAACAATACATTGTTTATCCTTATTATAAAGATTAGAGAAAATTCTAAATTCTGGCTACATTACTCAATACACGTGAAAACTATTTTTGAATGAATATGAGGATAAAATAAATATTCTAACTTAATATTAAATATTCATGAATTCAATGCTTTATACCAGGGGTGTGCAAACCGTGGCTCTTTGTAAAGATGGTTGTGGCTCTTCAGACTTATAACAATATGAATTATTAAAAAAAAATTATTATATCTAGTAAAAGCTGTTTGGATTTCTTTTTTTCCTTTGTAACTATCTATAGAAAAGATTTACTTTAATTATGTCAACAGTTAGAACATTTGACCAGACTATTTTTCTATTAAACTGTTTTCCATTGACAAAGTGTATTGAGAATCAGTGAAAAAAATTGAAATCAGTTCTAAACCAGTAAAAGTCTAATTAATTATCATAAATGTCATGGTGAAATTGTCGAATCGGCCACTAGTCCACCAAATTATGAAAAATCGCTAATTTGGCGCGTTTTTGCATGTTGTGTTTTGGAGTAGCAACCCCACTACAACACGATCTGACTTCTCCCTCACTGATACAAAAATCAAAAGGGTTACCAGATTTGGCAAGAAAACACTTGGCAGGATAAGTGGCCGATTCAACAATTCAACCAATGTCATCTTAGGAAGACACTCCTGTAAATGATTTCTAGTAATGTTTGCATATCTGCATACAAGAGTTAGGGAGCACTCTTGAATGTAAACAAGAGAGGCACAAACACCCAATAAAAGTGACAACTATAAATTCAGTGTATAAGATCTTGTTGCAATAAGTACCAAAAACTATTAGTGTTAGTATAAACCTACTCATGCTGTACATTTAGTGAATGGGATATGTGCTTGCATTTTTTTGCACATAGTGTAAGTCTAGGTTTATTGAGATTATCTGCAACATTACATTTCTGTGTTGAATTTGTTTTTGTAGCCACTCATGTTGCGAAATATTTTTCAGTTAAATGTATAGTTCTGAATGGCATTAAACAGTTTATATCTGCATAGAAAACCTGTGTTTTCTGCCAGAAATTATACAATTTAAAACCTGTTCTTGCTTAAATTTTGATTTTAATATAAAATCTTTTGGTACGTCAACAAAAAAGTTGTTATCTTTCCCTTAATAAAGGCATTTTTCCCCACAGAAGTAAAAAGGCATTTTCTATTAGAAAACTATTTAGTTTTTTAAGACATTGTAATAGCGAGTATAATAATTATTTTGTAGAACCCGAGATAGCAAACAATTGTGAATATTCATAATCTAATAGACATAAAGAAAAACATTTTTTAATATTTTATGTTAAAATATATAAATTTAAAAAGTGTTGCAAAATAAAGTTAATTTGTATGAACAAAATTTTCTGTTTTAATGAATAGGGTGAACTTTAGATACTTGTAACTATACAAACTTCATAGAGAACACGAGTCGATTTTGCATATACATTCATAATTTTCTTATTGATATTTTATTGTGACTTGTGGAACTCCAGGGTTCCGTGGAGCACAGTTTGAAGACCATTGTTTTACTACATTGTCAAAACTTTTTCGCCTTGGATTGCATGGAAAATGAATATGTTAATAAAATAAAGGTTGTATTTAGTAGAGTATTTGTCAACTTATTAGTAATCAATGTACCAAACAAACTTTTATTGTATATAAAGTGAAGGAAGCAACCAAAAATTAAAGTACAAATTTACAAAAAAAGTCAAAAATGGACACTGCAGTATTTGCAACCAGTTAATGGAAAAGCAAAAAAAAAAAAAAAATGCATCAAATTAGCTCTTTTCCAAATCCTGCCAATGGTGAAAGATGAACTACGTATCAAATTATTATATTTTTCTAACATCCATTACCAAAAAACGAGGCATATTTTTTAAAAAGTTATGCAAACTATGAAACTGAAAATAAAATTTTTCCTTATTATTCACGAATTGAAAATAAATTGCAGAAGGATTTATTTTTAACAGTGAAAATACACAAAACAAAGAAATTTCTTCCAGATCGAAAATCTCGTTCATTTACAAGCATAGGAAAGTGATTCCAACTGACGAAATATGATTGATTCTGAAGAATTGAGAGACTATTTGGATCACTTAGATTTCTTCAAAACAACAGTGATTTTTAACAAATTAGAACCTAAATTAGTACTTCAAATTTTTGTTTGAGATAAAATATTATAAAAATACGAATGCATCAGAAAAGAAATCCGGTCGATGAATGAAGTTACTCATAAAAATCATAAATACTCACTTTTCAGTAAATATGAATTTTAATAGAAAAAAAAACGGCTAGTAATTTCCCGTTAGTGCAAAATAGAGCAAATTTTGTGTGCACATTTGTTATTGTAAGTAAACGCGCGCGCTCAAGTTTTTGAACATGTAACTACTACAAGTGCATGGAATGTATGGTAAATGTATTTATGAATAAGAGTAATAAGAATAAATACGATCCAAAATCATTTTTTTAAAAACAGTTTTCTTACCTTTTACCGACATACTTCTGTGAAGTTAATGCATGATTGTTCATGCTGCCATTACTCGAAGCATCGAACAGAAGGAATTAAAAAAAAAAGGAAGAAAGAAAAAAAAACTATAAAGTTATATATTTTATTTGCAAAAAATTAACTATCAAAAAATTCTTAGCACAACAGATGCATTTAAACACTATGTTAAAATAAGAAAAGAATTCAGGTAACTGTGAAAAATTATAAAGTTCATTAACTTGACAAAATATGTTACTAAAAAAAAGTGAGGCCCTCAAAATGAAAAAAAGTCTATTTTAATAAATAAAAATGGCTCTAAAATGTATTAGGAAGAATTATTATGAAATGTTTAACTATTAAATATAGATGGCATCATTTTTATTACTTTTTTTTTTGTAAAATTTATTTGGAAGCAGTGTAATTTTAGTTCCTTTTTTATCTATTACAGAAAACCTGTTTTTATACAGGTTGGAGAAGAAAAAAAAATTAAATTACTCTTATTCTATATTTAGCCTTATTTTGTTTCACATATTAGTTTATTCATTCGTAAAAATACAGGAGCTTCCTATTCAAAATATTTGCAGGGGGAAAAAAAGGTGTTTTTATTTTTCCCGTTAGGTGGTAAAAGTTAACAAAACAAAAAGAAATTTAAAGCCGCCATCTCGAGAACGTTTTTTTTTCTGTAATTTTTTTTCTACGTGCTTTTAATAAATATAAATAGCAAAATTTTATTGGAATACTAGCTTAATTTCTAAAAGAATTGTAACTAAATTTTATCTTTTTGTTATGTTTTTATATATTATTATTGAACAATTAATATTTTGCCAGAAAAATTATTACACGATATCGTAACATCCAGACAGCGGTTTTTTATTGTATGTCTGCCTAGACCTTTTTTTTTACCACAGCTGTTTGACTTATGCATTCCGTCTGACTGTGACGGTTTATACGGTAGCAACGCTGTCAAAACTTGACATGTTTTCTTTTTAGAATGGCGGCTTTAGATCGTTAAAGAAATTATCGTACTTGGATGGAAGATTTTAAAATTGCTTCTGAATTCCATTGGCCTTCAAGTTTTCAAAGTAGCATAATTCAGCTATGAACAATCACACATTATTTATTCGAAAAGTAAGTACGAAACTTGTTACTTTTTAGTATCTTGAAGTATAACGAGGTTTTGCAAATTAGTATCATTTTGGTTCTTGCTATTAGGAATCACATTTAGGCCTATTTAAATGGTTAACGTAACTAATACTCCAGACGTAAAAAAATCAATGTTAGAAACCCGTTGAAACGTAACTTCGATTGATTTAGTAGTTTGTAAATTGTAGATACATTTAATATATAAGAAAACATACTTACATTTATGATGGATGCATCCGTAATATTTTTTTTTTTTACTATTAAATGCCGTTATCACTGAATATAAAAAAAAGGTGACCACTGAAATTTTTGTTAACTTATTTATAACTAATTTACGATTGCATGGTATTTTTATTTCTCAACTGATAGTTCTATCTCTTTATTTGTTTTATTACTTATTGTCAAAACTTATATTTGTCAAACTTAGTTCACAAGCTACATTAATTATTTACTATTGTAGTACTATAAAATCAAGGTCACATAAAACTAGTGATAGAGAAACCACATTTTTAAAATTATATTTATTAAATTTCTTTATTTTTGGTTGTTGTTTTTTTCAAATATTACCTCTGGGTACTTTTTTTAAGGGGAAAAAAAAGTTGACAGCTTTAAGAAGCAAGTAAATTTGTTTCTTTTTTTGTGATTTAAAAAACAAAATGATCTCAAAGTTAAAAGTATTTTTCAGTTAGACATCAGTTTCCTGCAATTTTACTCAGTTCAATGAAATGATATTAAAACTTTTATGTTTGATGTGACTTCAAATTGATGTAATATACACATGTTTTGAAATTTGATATTGTGTATTTTCTGTATACAGTGTCTATTTTCAGTGTCCTTTGTATATCTTGATTGTTTATTAAAATTCCTTGATTTAAGAATTGAAACAGACAAAAGTTTTTTATTACCTTATATGTCTGTTCATCAAATTTTAAAGATGTTAATGGATTTTTCTTTTTATTTTGTTTGATCTGTTTCATTACTAAGTCATCTCTTCCAAGTTTTTTTTTTTTTTATCAAAAGTGTATTATAATTTTAGTTCTGATTTTTTTGTCTTTTAAAATAGAAGTTAATCGAAGAAAGGATGAAATATTAATGTTATTGTAAATGCTAAGTGACGTTGTTAACCATTAATAATGAGGAATTTATTGGTTTTATGTTAATTAAATTCATTTTTGTTCACATATTTGTTTGTATTCAAAATATGTGAGACTTGCTAATTGATGCATTATAATTTACATTGTACAGTACATATGCTTTTTTTATTAAATTATTCATTTAAAAATGTTTTTATTGATGATTTTTTTTAGATGGAAAAATTTTTTTAAAACTTTTTGTTAATTTTTGAAGTTTTGGTATGGATTTTATTAATTTGAATGTACTCTATTAATTATATTCTTCAACATTGACATCTAAACTATCATTTAATAACTTCAAGTATTAATTAGAGGTTTTATATTTTTTTTTTTTCAAATTTCATACAAATTTAAAATATAATGATTACTTAAATTTTAATTTAAACTTTTTTCATTTGTAACAAAAACAATTGCTTGGAGGCACTTCAAAACAATTTATATGATAAATGAAGTAAAAAATGTCCTTATTTGCTTATTTTAAAAGGCTGATAGTTAATACCTTCATTAAATAACATTATAGAACAACAGTTACTCATTAAAGAAGTTATTTGTAATTATAAAATTAAATTAGATCAGAATGCTACTTTGGAAATATATTCAGACATTAAAGTATAAAACTATCAACTATTTCTTTTTCCTTCTTCCCTCTTCCTACCATAAGTAAAATGTTCATTCAGTACTTACCTATTAGCTTCACCACAGCAAAATTTGCGTAACAGGAATCGCACCATGTCAAAACAACAAAAAGATCTATTGTGTTTTTATTGGAAAAAAAACCCAGTTAGTCAGATTTTGATAGAAAATTACATGGTTTGCACAATACAAATTTAGCTGCAATGATGTTAATATGTAAGAATTTTTAATTTACTAGTAAGTAATCAGATCCATCATCCTAAATACTTTGCCCATCTGTTTCATTCAACAAAAATCTATGTAAAAAAAAATTTCAAACATCACAAAAAAAATTAAGAATTATTATGAATATCTCTTCATTTTAATAAGAACTTTGCATTGCATAATTTCAAAATGTAATCAATAAATGTATAACACAATATGTCAAAAATTCCACAATATCTCAATTAAGTCAATGACAATCTGTATTAGTACCTATATTTGTACTATATGAAACTGGTAAAAATTACTTCTATTTGAAGCCTTTTTAACATGTCTATCTCCTTTAGTCTATAAAGCAACTATTAATGAGATTGTACATAATCTTCAAAAATGAAGCTTGAAACTTAGCAAAAAGTTTTTGGTACTTAAGTACTATCGTAACCCACTGGCAACATTATATGAAATGAAGCACTTGTTTGCCAATTCAGCATGTACAACACATAAGAAATCAGGGTTGGCATTTTAGCGAGTTATTTATAGAGTTGGCGATTTTTGCGATATGTAAGTACCAAATTTTCTTAGACTGGTACTTTATCAATATTTGTTTTCATGGATACATATTAAATCCCATTTATTTAAGTAATGATTATGTGTTTGAAGCATTGGCTACTTAAAACAAATTACAAGCTAAAATTTTTACAATTGCTTTCTGTTTTTTTAAAATCATTTTGGTACTTGTTCATTATTTATATATGTAAGGAATTCTGGAAATTAATTTTATACCCAAAAGCAGTCACATGTAAGAAAGGGATGTCGCATTCTATGATAGTAAAATGGGTTCTCGTCCAAAATACTATTCAAAGTAAATGTCTTTAATGTGATTGAGTTAAGGGAAAATGGTACTTACATATTAGCGTCACCACCGCAAAATTTGCACTACGCGAATTGTGCCATAATATTGTAGCGGTACCATCTATATAAGCCAGTAACTACCTCCGCACCACAGTGATCATTTTGGTGTAGTGGATAAGTTACTCGGCTTCGGATCCAAAGGTACATGGTTCTATCCTACCGGATAAGCGCGCCACTTCATTGGTGACCCTGGCTGAGCTCAGAAAGACGCAACGTTCTGAACTGTCGTGGCGCCATCTACCTGCAAGCAAAGTCGTCAAAACTCACTTGACGCAGCAAAGTCGTCGAACCCTCTCGACGCAACAAAGTCGTCGAACCCTCTCGACGCAGCAAAGTCGCCGCACCCACTCGGCGCAGCAAAGTCGTCTCACATATGACGCAATCAACAAAGCCGTCACAACTTATGACGCAGCAGCAAAAACACGCTTGATTAAATAACAAATACATCGTTCGTTCGCCCTCCACCGACTCACTGGTGGGGTGTATGTAGCGGGACCATCTATATAAGCCAGTAACTACCTCCGCACCACGGTGATCATTTTGGTGTAGTGGATAAGTTACTCGGCTTCGGATCCAAAGGTACATGGTTCTATCCTACCGGATAAGCGCGCCACTTCAATATCAAAACAACAAAGGTTCTAACGTGTTTTGTATGAAAATAAAACCAAATTGGTGAGATTTTGGTGGAAAAGGGCACAATTTGCTTGGCGTCAATTTGGCTGCAGTGATGCTAATATGTAAACACCAGGAAAGGTCATTTAATTTGAAATTCAAACAAATATGTCATTTAGAAAGATAATGTACTATGCAAATTCAATGTTAGGAATTTTCATGATCTATGAATACAATATTCTCTCTTTGATATTTCATAAAAGTTTAAATCAAAAGTTGCATTCTCCAAACTATTTTATTACATATTGATAAGGTTTTGAAGTGTTGTAGTAAAAAAAGCTGAGAATACAGCAAAAAACATTTGAAGTATACAGAAACAATTAAAGTTTTATATACATGTTTTACAGATGTTTTTGTGTGAAACCTTGGTTAAACAGTGTACATCAATGTGATAGTCCTGTTCTTGCCACACTCTACTCAACATGGTACTATCAACCTTACTGTCAGCATATGTTATCCAAAAACTTGGTCCATTACATAAGACCTAGTTTTAGTCCTTTTATGCTGTGTGATGTAGCATAAAAGGATAATTCATGATTTTAACAACATTGATAATACCACATGTTGAGTTGAGTGTGGTTGGAATTGAACTATTGCATTGATGTATGCCATGTAACCAAGGTTTCACACATAGAATTCTTGTAAAGTATATAAATATAACTTGAATTGTTTCTGTGTTCTTTAAAATGTTCTTTTTTGCTGTATTTGTCTTAATTTGTTTATTATGGCACTTAAAAATCTGGGAGGGAATTATGAATAACCCTGTATATTCCACACAATAAGAATTTTTAAAGCAAATGAAAATTACAAAAGTAGAGATAATGTGATTGTAAAGTATGCTGTGCAATATTTCTCCCTGTTTTTTAGATTCTAAAAAAAGCCTGCTGAGTTCAATATTGATGTATTATTACAAATCCTGAAACAAAATGATTTTAGAATTGTAATGAAGAGGGATTAATGTATTTAAGATGTCAACTTTATGCTTAACTGTGCTAAAAAGCAGAGGTGTGATGTCAGCTTTATATTAAGTGTTTAAAGTGATTGCTTAAATCACCTATATTGTATTATATTTCATACACAGAAATCATTTGGTAATCAAAGCAGGTTATTAGGTTAGATTCTTTTTCCTACAGTGGTGCAAAATTAAACATTAATAAGAGTTTATAAAAATTGGACAAATATATCCATGAGTAATTAAACTAAATGATCCTTGTAAGAAAATCCATAAGTAGGCCATAAAAGTATGTATTTTAAAAGGAACTTTAGTAAAATTGCTTTGATAATGCTGTGAAGTACATTTTGTGTATATTCTAGAAGTAACATGAATATAAAAAAAATAGGTTAGAAATTCATAGGCTTCTTGCCGAATAATTTTTATAGATTTGTGCATTCTAAGAGAATGTTGGAATGAATTTTAAGAGTAAATTCAAGCACTGAAATGAAATATATCATAGTTAATTGTTTGTTATTTGTAATTGAGCTAATTTTTTTATATAATGAAATTCATTTGTTTTCAATGTACAAATTATAGCTACTTTTCCTGAAACTGTATTGTAATAATTAAACTTTTGATACTGAGAGTTTTGTATGATTAAATCTTTCTCATTTTTACAGAAATATTGTAGTAAATCTATTCAAAATTTTTAAGTTCTAATTATATAAACATTTTAATTACTGCAGTAGGTACCGAGAAAATTGGTAGTAAAAGTGAAACACAAAGATTAAGAATAAGTTACATTCCATAAGAAACAACAGAAACCTAAAAAAAGCTATGCATAGTTCTGTAATGAAACAGTTCTAGCAACAAAAGAGCAATAGTGTGTGTAATTTAATATGTAATTTTATTGCATTGTGCTACATGCGGTGTTAAAATATGTTAGTTTTAAATTAAAAGTGATAAATTATGACAATTTATTGATAGCTGAAACAATGCTTCTTTGGTGGCCTAAAAAGAAGTCAATAAATTTCCTTCAAATACTTTTCTTTCTATTCTTTGTTGTTCCATTACGTGTTAATGAATTTCTCTCATAGAATTCATACTGCTTTTGATACAAGTTAAGCAGAGAATTCACAGTTGAAGAATGTGTAATGAAACATAACAAAATGATTTAAATATATACATCCAGTAATGCTACCAACTTAACAGTGTAAATTTAAGAAATATCCTGTGGCATAACGTACACCCCCGCATTGTGGGGGGCAGGGCAAAGCCTGACTCACACCAAGCATACTGTTGTACTTCGTTCAGTTACGTATTGCTGTTTCGCATTTATCGTGAAACGCTTTCGCGTTTTCGTGCGCCCTTCAATAGGATAATTTAAAATTTACACCTGCATAAAAAGTGGAAACTATATTTAACAGCAATTAGGTTTGGATTCAAATTTTTATCTGTGGTGTTTATAAGAACTTAAAATGTTAAAGATCATGATGAATTTATCAATTTCAGATGATTTTTCAATCTGGTCTGTGTTTATATTACCACAGTAGCACTTTTCCTTCTAAATTTGTATCATTTTGATAGCAGAATGGATTAGCGATGATTTTTAACATGATTATAATTATATAATTTTGGTGGATTGTAATTCAGGCACATGAATAGTAACAAAAGTCTTTTAAGTCTTAAAGTCTCTTATTCTCTTCAAGGTTAATGTCCCCAGGATTACAATGAACAGAATATGAATTTGTTTATATTTATTTTATATTTTGATTTGAATGAAATAATTTTTAAACAGTCTGAGATTACAATATAGGAACGGCTTGTTACTTTGAGGTCAGCAACCTTATTGTGGCACATGGAACAATTCTCAATGACACTCTACAAGTTGTAGGGATCAGATTAAATCTCTGTCTCCTCTCTACAACTCAGCATGAAACACTGCTTCTTACTTTCAGTTCTTTGGTAAGATTCTGCCAGGAATCTGTGAGTGGTTATTGTGATTTATGTAAAACACCCTCTGTTTAAATCTTAGCTCATTCTTGACATTCAAATAATCGGGTCAAATCCAAAGTAATTATCAATACTTACAAGATCAGGCATCCTCGTGCTGCCGTAAATCTTCAGAGTTATTGAAAGCAAAGTTTGCTGGGTTATGAAGACTCAAAATAACTACAGATAAATCGACAGCTATTTTTAGATTTTGCAGCAATATTATTCTGGCCAGGAAGTGCTGTGTGAAAAGATTGCATGTGCTCTTCTTTTCTTTTGATTATGTATGTATATGTGAACATGTTACTTTCTGCATTACAAAATGTATCTTGAGACCTGAGAGTTGTTTAATAGGTGAATATTAAGGATCATGTGTCAAATGGGAGAATGCACACATGATATATCCAAGGAATGTTACCGCAATAACCTAAATGGGACTTTAGGGACCAAGGTTTAGGTATTTACAGAATTTTGAATTTGTTTGCTGCATTGCGGAGTAGCTTTATGCTTTATCCTTATTTCATTGGTACTGTAGAAATGCTAAGAAAATTCTTATGAAATATGTACAATTTTAAGACTTCTGAGCTGTATTTGGAGACCAAAGCTGGGTTTAATGAAAGCGAGCTTGAACTTCTTTATATTGAAATGACATCTTTGTTGCTTTGTTACTCTATTCTAAAATGCAACTCGGCATGCATTGCTCACTTGTCAAATCGATTGTTTTCAAATATTTTACGCTGGGCGCTGAATCATTTGGTAGATTGGTTTGAGCACTACGGGGCTATAAGGTTGTGACCTACCTGGTATGGCATTTCAGGCAAACCTGGTATTTTCTATAATATGGGAGGATTACGCTATGGGGCATGACTAAAATATTATGGAGAAAGCAGCCAACTCTACCAACGGTTGAGGTTTGCATATCCAATGAAAGCGGCACATAGTACTCGATATCTAGCCGATTTTGTTCTATTTTGAATTGATTTTGTGCTATCATACAACAGTTTGGTACGATTTATGGTACCACCAGGAGCATGAAACAAATTAAATTGAATTGGGTACACGCTTTCATGGATTTAAAATATGCTCCAAAGTTCAGATTCAAAGTTAACCAATAAATAATGTTTTCTGACTTCTCAAAGATATGTTTTTGCATTTATGAAAATAAATACATAACAATAGCAGGAGGACCCCAGTATCTATGGGTACGTTAACACCCACCAGGAATTAGCTTTTAAACCAGTTGCATTCAGCTTTAAATGGGAATTCAGGACGCATGAAAGTATTAATGACAAAATGGGTTTTGCTTTCCAGTAATTCGAGCTGGTTCTGCGACGACAAGGAGGTTACACTGAGATTTACCAGCGGGGTAATTAGATGAGCGTTTAGAGAATTTTGCTTTGGGTGGGAGGACTACATTCTTTTGGATTTGAGACTTCCAAAATTCGGGAGGTTTTGTACATTCACTCATCCAGGAATGGAGCTTAAAGTTTTGTTTACTACAGGAGAAATCGAAAGGGCATGAATCTTTCCGTTTTGAATCACTCCACCAGCAGACATACTAAGGAGAATGAAGGACTTTGCGCATGAATGAACAAATTATTTGGGAGATACTTTCAAAATGGGAGATTCTACTATGGGAGGCCTTGGGATTTTCGCCGCGCTTCCAATTGATTATACAGATGGACAAAAGAACGTGTTTCAATCGGTTTCCTGTGGGTTCATGGCTTTTGATTTTTGAGATAACACCGGAAGAGATTGATGGTGGAATATACCAAGGTTACTCATTTTGAGGATCACTTATGCATAAGGTTAGGATGATCAGTGTGCTGAACCGGAGTCTGCCATGTGCAACAAGGATCATGCTTTGTCGTTGCATGGAAACAGTAAGGAAATTAGGTTTGAGTGTCTGGGTCAAGAATCAGTTATGCACCAAAAGATTAAAGATGGTTTTGAACCTAAAGAGATAGGTCAGAGTAAGGTTGGACAAGAAGAACAATGGCACTTTAATGAGAGTAAGGAACGTAATGTAAAATAACAGGCGATTCCCCAATAGGGAGAAGAATGGTTCGTGATTCATCATTCAAGGAAATTATTGAAGGCAATCAGGATCCAGAATTTGTCATTAAAAGGACTATGATTTAAAAGGAAAGCCCCGCAGATTGAGTTTGATGTTCAAAATTAACTGAAGCTACTGATCTCCCGGGACTGGAAAATGATCCTTCCAGGACAAAGCCACACTACCCGCCTACGGTGGTTTGTTCAGGAGCGTTTTAAAAGGCCATTAAATCCGCCAGTTTTATATGGTGGGGTCGTGGCTGGACAAATCGTAAATTGTTAAGGATAAACAAGCGCATTCAACTCAATATATACGTTTTGGTTTCAGAATCTTCAGCAGTTATTTTCACTGCGTTAGTTCAAGATGTAACTTCGGAGATTTTATTGTTCAGAGAATAATGTCGTTTTACTATTTCATAAAATGAAGATTAAAGAAAGTTTGGACAGTGTTTATAAAGACATATGTTACTACAGGTATTAAAAATGATTGAAGTTCTCCGTTGGGTAAATGATTGATTACATTAGTTTTACCAGAGACTTTTAAAGAGAACTTTACCAAGTGGACGGTAGCAAAACAGCTTTTAATGGTTTGTTTGATGGTTTTCTGATTATTATGGATGTCAATTGTAGACATGAACGTTACAGGCGTTTGATCATAAGCGGTAACTGTGGTGATTTAGGTGGACAATCAATGGCTCTGGAAGTAACCTATTTGGCAAAGTATAACGCAATTTCCGGCTTGCTAAACTGGGATATCTGAAGACTTGGATGGCAGTCGAGTGGGGTCAACCGGAAATGGTTTAAGAACTATCCAGTAAGGATATGGTGCAACCATCTGAAGGTTTCCGGAGCGCTAAAGGCTTCGATGGCGCTCTAAAAACTTGTTTGCGTAGGAAAATAAAGAGATATATATGCCATAGTTCATGAAGGGCTTGTTTATGCGGCCTAAACCCATCAGGTTTCTGCCAGTATTGGCGGGCCTAGGTGAAAGGAGCTGGCTTTTATTGTTCTATATTTGGAGAATAAATGGACAAGGAAACATTGACCGTTTGTTATATGTATAACTTCCTGATGGCTTATACCAAATTCTGGAATACCAGTCCCCATAAAATCACTTAATTCAACCAATTTTCAGTTTTTCATACCAGTTTAAAAGTGATTTTTCTGCATTCATTCCTTATAGGTTGTTGGCCTAAGGAGAAAACAAATTCTGAGAATGGAATTTTGTAAGGAAGGTCTAATATAAAATGATGGGCCTATTGCATCGGGATTAAGAATAACTGGATTTATTTTGTTGCAGTTTTTCTACAATTTTGCGTTTTTGGACTCACCATCAGTTCCAGCCTAAGGAGCGTTGTCCATTGTGCGTTATTAATGCGCGTTTCTCAACAACCACATGCCCTTCTCAAAACAGTTCTGGACTCTATAGACGGGATGCTGTTCAGGCTGGCATGTTTTCTTTTGTACAATCCTCATTATTAAAATCGGCTTTCAGCTTCAGTCGACTTCATCTCTTGAGAACAAAGGTAAAATTAGTAGATCGAAGTTCGGGTCCGGTAGGATGGGTTTCAAAGGTATGAGTTGATTTGTACATATCAAAGACTGTCGAAGATCATCAAGAGAGCTATGTGGGACATCTTGAGTTGACCAGCTCAGTGGGTACATCTGTTTCGTTTCCCCATTTGGGAATTTCATTGATGGTCTTTCGATTTGCTCGTTTGGCTTTGCGCGGTAATTTTGAATGTTTCCTGACCGCCAAAGAAAGGGATTAGCCCTGGACGTGCCATGTCAAAGACTGAGGAAGTAGAATTAAAACTCATGGACCTATGATTTTCCAAAGCATCAACATTAAAGGTTTTCAAAGGATCCCAATGGTTCAAGCGAGCACTTTCCTGGAACCAGGAGAAGCAAGGATTTCACGCCTATTGTTGGTCTTTATGGTTTGGCTGCACCGCATACTGATAAGCCGGGGTTCGGAGCAGGATGTGCTGTGGGCACCACAACCAATCCCTTAACTCAGATTGATTGCCAGCTCTCTAACGGTCATTAAAGATTTGAAGTAGCTTTACCAATCAAGCAAGCACGTTCTTTTACTTCTGCAAAGACCATAACGACTGCTGAGAAGCGGTTCAGTTATTTTGGGTCATCCACTATATTAATACTGAATCTTAGGAGCTCAATTTAGATATTTAAAATGGATAACAAATATAAAGGCTAACACGCCCCGTTTTTATGATAGATGATGTGATAGAAATATGAGTTGAAGTGCTGATGTTAGCCGGGAGCTTTTCCAGAGCACTGGCAATACCGAAACTCCTGAAATATTTTGGAAATATCGCTGGGAAGAAAATGGAAATAAAAGAATATAATGAGATTTTAGAAATGTTTATTTTCGGCATCTTCAAGGATAAGAAAGAGCACATAATGGAGTTCAGAGATTCTGAAGGCGTACTGAAAGACTAATTAATGGAATTAGACTAAGTTATAAAATGTGATCAATAAAATTTTAATACTCTTAGAGAAGATGACTTTTAAAGAATAATATTTTAAAAGAATCTTCATAAGGTGTTCTGTCTCAACTTCAGATTATTAAAACATTTTGTTGAAAGTTTTGATAGGTACTCTTCTGAAATAGGTGTCTTTTCTTTTTCAAAATGGAAATATTGTGCAATTCTTTTAAAGCGTGCCAATTATGCATTGATGCAGTGAGACATGTTTATTTCCTCAAGTGATTTTTGCGTTTCATTTTTGATCGGCTTTCAGGATTACCATAATATTAAATGAGATAATAGTCACGTTTCTCGAAACACGTTTTCAATCTTCAGATCCTATGACTGGCCAAATGCTTCAATATAGATTAGGAAAAGAATTAGTTTAATTTTTATATTAAATTGGCGTAGCAGGTTGTGAGAACTAAGTTGTGGATAACAAGCTATTATATTTTTAATAAAATATTTTTGGATCAATATTATTTCATTAACGCCAGTGGTGAAGTAATGACATAGAACCGCAATGGATTTTTCAGTTTAGATATAAGACATTTAAGTTGCTCAGGATCAGTAATACTGACGCGTTTTCAATAGATCATAAACCTTATTACAAGATTCTCTTAAGGTTTTCAGTCATAAAACTGAAAATTAGTTCCATCTTTTACAAAACCAGGTTTTGATTTCAAAGGTTACTGTTTCAGGGTCTAAAGGACACTTGGCCACACTTTGTAATCCTTTAGAATAGAAACTAAGGTTTACTGAAGATAATGCATTATTCCGTCCTTCACTCAGTTGAAGCGACCTTAGTAACCCGGTCAGGGTGGGCCTTGGCATTCTTCATGCTAATCTTTTCAGATTCTTAGTTCTCCAAACTGGGGAATCATTTTCAGCCATCAATTTATCTAAGGACTTACAGGCGTGGTCATTTTCTTCATCGATATGACCAGTTTGGGCATTTGGATGCGCTATGCAATCGTTACTGCAGGACTTTCCGAAAGCCTCAGATAAGGAGTAATAAAGCTGTATGACTGGATCAAACTAGTTTGCTGGGGTCAGACTCGAGCACCGTGAATTAGGTACCTTATTGGATTATGGAGCTACAGTCTGGGATACTTGATAAACACACAAGGAAGATAGTGAAGAACTACCATGATTTTAACACATTAACTGGAGATATCAGCGGATATTCAGGTTACTTGAAATACCGCGCATACGTTTTGACCAGTGAGCATCACCTGGAGCGTCTTCCAATAATGGCGTAATTAAGCTGAGGTTAATACCAAGATGAGGATTATGTTTACAGCGCTCGATTCAAAGCCTTAAGTTGCCCTGGAAATCGGGCTTTCCATACAATGACATTATTGACATAGTTAATTATTGTTACCTGTTGTATTAGGTTGAGAGCTGAAAGGAGGTCGGTTTAACAGATTTTCGAACAGATAAGTTTTCGTGAGGTTTACCTGCTGGTGGCGCATATTTTTGAGCTGCTTGAAGCAATATCAATGATGAAGGTGATTCAGATGTTAGCTCTTAAGAATATATTTAAAATTTAGATGATGCACTGGAGATATCTAGTTCAACAAAACAATAGAATCATGAAAATTATTTTGACAGTTATAATGAAGAATTCTTGAATGCAGCTCATGTGAGGATAGGATGGTAAACTTCATTAGCTTCTAAAGATGGGATAAGGAGAGCAACGTTTTAGCAGGAGACTTTCAAAGGACTTTTACAATTATTTCTGAAGGTATTCAATGCCTTGGAAAATATTTTCTGAGGTATAAGCAGGAGTTTCACTGGAAATTATTTTAAGGAGAAACCAAGGCAGCCAGAGGTGGGTTTTACATAAATGCGGATCCCGCTGATCTCAAGGAAGAAAGTGGTTTAGGGAAGAACATGGCCATACTATGCAATTTAGTCGTGGCTCAGGCTAGTTTGAAGCCTTACTCGGCGCTTTGGTGGACTTCAGAGTAATATTCCAATCCACAAGGAAGGAAATAAAATGGCCACGTTTTGTCAAAGTCGTTGTGTCCAGGAGATCCAATGCACCAGAAATTAAAGTTCACGTTCATTCACCTTCAGTGGGATGTCTGGACCGCATATGATCTCATCAAGCGGGGTTTTCGAGCCCCTGAGAATCGTGCTGGCTTTTTACAATTCTAAATTCTTGATTCAAGATATTTTTATTCAGCACTCATGAACTCGTTCTCGCACGCAGAATGCGCCAACAGCCATATTGTTTGAATTTTATCGTTTAAACACAATTTCTTTATGAGTTAAGAATGAGACTCCTCAGAACAGGTTTCTCTTCAGGATTGTTTGGAGAAAGGAGGAAGAGATTAAAGGCTCGTACAAAGAGCGCTATTATGGTGTGCAGGATAATAGACAAAGATGGGAGAAGAATGTGCTAGGAAAGCTTTGGATGCGTTATCGGAGAATGAAAAGGAGAAGCTGTGGATTATCAATCACCAGTGTTTTGCAGCTGCTGCGTATGGTTGGAGAAATATTTCATCTATTTTATCCACCTATTTTTGCTTGGCTTCACAGAGATATGGTCTTTACGAAGGATTAAGGTTTTTCATCAACCTTATTCGGGAAGCCGTTTTGGATTTTGGATCAGTTTTGAAGGAATGTAATGCGCTCAATGAGCCATTACAAGTTCGGTTTATGTTGGAAAGGCTTTTGATTAAAACTGGCTTTGTCAAACAGAGCCTATAAAGATCAACGGACTGAAGACTTAATGAGGAGTTATAATGATTTAAATGGGCGAGGATATGAAGTACCAATAGTTCATTATGCGTGATAGTTTTAATTAAGGACCAACAGCAAGGTCAAAGGTGCCAATCCGCATTGCACCAGTTTCTTTTAGAATCCATCAATGAAATGTATTTAATCAAAAGAGTTAACCATTTTAAATAAATTTTTCTTCAATGCAGGTCTAATGGAAACAAATAAAGTGGAGCCTAAGGAAGAAAAGTTCCCGTTTTATGAAACCGCGAATGAAGGAGATGGTTTATTTAAATATAGCTGACGCCTGCCTGAGCATGTTTTTGCTTTACCGGTTTTATTGAAGATATACGAGGGGTTCGATTTAGATGCCACTTAATGTATGTAGACTTGAGGGTTCCACCTGAAAGTGGTGCATACTCACAGATCAGGTGGGCATGGGTATCCAGTATTGGGGCTGAGGACCAGATTGACCTCTGTAACAAACTCTGTCAGGAGTGAAGATTGCCCTAAATGTGATTTCACATGGTTCAACAGGATGCTGGGAGTTCGCGCCATCCTGATTTGAAGAGTGGCCTGCTCAATAGTCTTTTCATCTTCACGGTTAATGGGTAGCCGCTGTTCGCCTCCACTTTTTGTTTTACGCGCCCGGCGCTAAGATCTGAACCGGTTTTCAATCGCCAGATGTGTCGCGTCACGATCAATGTTCCCATAATTCAGACCACTTTGTTTATCAATCATAACATCATTCTGATTAAAATCCCACTTCCCCAAGAAAGCCTATGCAGTATTGCTAACTTATGAAAAACATGATTTATTTTTACAATACTATTAATTTCATAAACATTAATGAGCATTTTATCAGAGAAAATATAGGTTCTTTTCCATTTTAGCAGTTGCCAGTTTGTAAGATGAAATACTGTTATGAGAGATTAAAGTTTTTCTTTATGGCCCTGGAAAACACGCATAAGTTCTGCGGTTTTGTTGAGTCTGCTTAAATCCAATGGTTTTGTTGTCAATCACTTAAGTTGTTCACGTTGCCTATTTGTGCTTCTTTACAGTTTGTTTTCCGATTTTCAGGATGCAAGGTTGCTGTGTTATCAATATATCTAATATTTTATAGGATTTTATAATGAACTACGGCTTATGAGAAAGGGATAATGCAGTTTTGAATTAAGTTTTTTTGGTATATTACTACCAAGTATTTAACCAGATATAACTGCAGCCAAATAATGGACTAATTGTGTATATCAGATTTTTGTTTTCTAATTGTTTTAGTTTTGGAAGGATTTTAAATCGGTCTCCAGCCAAGTTTAGAGATCTTAGCCAATAGGAAAGTTCTTTGAGACAATAAAGAAGCTAGTTCACAGCGCGGAGAAAAATATATCTTTTATCTTAATGGACAACTGATGTTTTTCCATCCTTAACAAGAGAGGAATGCTGCAACCTACAACATATGTAAAATAATAAAATGGTATATTATTTTTAAATTTTCAAAAGGATTTCATGAAGTTCATAACTACACGTTGGTAAAACTACTGGATTGGTTTATCATTTCTTGTTAACACTATTATGTTTTCACATCCACATGACAAAGGTGCTCCTTGTTTTACGGTTGAGGTTTTCCGTATTTTATTATTTCAGAATATAGTTTTAATTTCAATGCCTCACTTCATGGAATTAATTTCTGATTATATTTAGTTGATTTTATTGTTCTGTGCATTTTCTGATTTCTATTTTCCTTATTTTGAAATTACAAAATGTCATGGATGGAGAATTGAAGCAAACTCTTCAGAGGGTAAAAGATACTTAAGAGCTCCGCAACCTCGAAACTCTCGTAAGTTAAGGCATTTCAAAACCGGTTTAGTCTTCAAGAATAGAAAATGATCAGATTATCCAAAGAAAGTTGCTAATCTATTAAAGAAAGGATGGGATTTTTGAGTGTATTTGAGAAAAGGTGCTTTAATGCGGAAGTCATAAATGGGAGTCATGAAGGGATGTATGTTCGGACTTAATCATTTTAAACAGCTATAGATAAAGAAAAGTTCAAGAGAATAAAGCACTGGCGCTTTAAAATGAAGATGCATATCGAGACGAGATAAAGTAGTGTATTTTCATCCTGCATACCAACTGATTTTATATTATTTTGCAGCAAATATGAGATTTTCATCTTATATGAAAAGAAAATGAAATAACAGATAATTCAATGTGCAATAAAATGATGGATTTCACATAAAATAATTCATAATAAATTGGCATTTTTTAAAAAAATTGTATAAAATGTATGAAATATTCTTTCATACATATATGCCTAATACCTAATTCAATAAATATATGGCTCTTCAAAAGTGCTACTCCCCACTAACAACCACTAAAGACATTTATATATATTTTAAAGCTTTTGGGTAGTATAAGTGAGAATATTTCTTATAGTGTCAAAACACTGTTATGGAAAAGCATGGTCATGAGGTCTCATTCGAAAATTAAAATAATTGAAATATTTACCAAAACAAAAGAGATTCTGAAAAAGAGCCCAGTTTTCTAACTTCAGAGCTAGAATTTTAAACTGGACAAGAGCTACTTACTGGAAATGCTTGTGGTATAAAATGTTCAAAGGCAGATTTTGAAGGGGTGGAAACAGTACCATGGAATTACTGATTATAATAGAAATCTTTTTGCTGTAATCTTTAAGAATAAACACTAGAAACCAGTCAACAAGAAGTTTCTCTTAATGTGTTATTTCATGTGATTGCCTGCTCCAACGAAACTGATTGCAGTATGTGTTAATTGATGGCTTTATAGGGGTTAGAGATGGGAGAATATACACATTGAAAATTAAATTCTCAGAAAGCAAATCTATATTTGTGAAGGCTATAAATTTCTTATGCACAAAAATGGCAGATATAAAATGTTAAAAGGCAATGGCTTAATTCAAGAGTAAAAATGATACATGGAATTAGATTAAATGTTTAAAATAACAATATAAAGACTTAACAAAGGAATCCCAAAACATTTTCTGAACAAATTTGTCACCACAGAAGAAATAGCTTTTACTTCTCATGTAGGAGAAAAATAGAATTTTAACATAATTTTTAAAGAGCTAAATTTATGCTGTGGCTTCTGGCTTGGATTCTGCATGCCTCCAGAGAATCAAAGAGATGTGTTAGAGATTAAGTTTAAAAATTAAGATATTATTCACACAAAACTAAACCACATCTTTAACTCACTAGGCAGACATTTGAAAATGAAAAATTTCTGCAAATGATTTACACAAAAATGTTCCATCCTATAATTTTAATCTTAATTTAAAAAAACAGTTTAATTAATAAAACAAAAACAATATTGACAGAATCATCAATTGTATTCCCACTACCCATCTAAATATATTTAAAGCTTAATACTTTGGATGTTTTGTTATGAATGGATAACAGGAATTTAAACCAAAGATATGGAAAATATATATTATCTTGCTAAGGGAATGAGCAGATTTGACTTTCTCATCTGCACCAGTTCCTCTGCACTATTATATTACATACATGCACCACACATCAGTGGCGTAATGCTTCATTACCAAGGGTCCAGAGGCTCTAGAGGCCCAAGCTGATGACACCAGTTGTAATCCTTTGTGAGATCCCTCTTGGAAGCCTGGAAACCCGACTTGCCACAGGAGGGCTAATGTTCTCTGTTATGCTGCTGACACAACGACATATATTTGATGCCTAAAACACAAATTGCTTTATTTCTAGCAATGAAAAGACCAAAACAGTTTTTCAAACAAAATACTCTCTGCTCATGCATCACAGAGAGTTATGAAAAATCAAGAAACATTATTCTCTTTTACAGTCAATTTTTAACATATGTTATGTAACATTGTTTCTAAATGTGGGAAGCAGGATGAAGGACAGGGCCAAAACCCCCTGATGTTGTAAATTCAAATTATTGTTTGGTAAAAACTCCTCACCTATTTCCACCACAATATTTTACATTTTCATTTGATTTTTTCACCTTTAAAAAACAAATTTTAATAAATGTAATAAACATTTTATGTTCAAATAAACTTGAACAAAATAATAAGCTGGACATATTAATAAAGAGAGTATATAGTTTGCTAAAATTATACATTTTAGTCAAAATGTACTTCTGAAGTTAGATTTTTCAGAAAAATTGGCTATTGGTCTTAAAGAAGAGTCATCCCCTGTTTCAACTTTGACACAACAATCCACCATTTGGGTATGATGTGAATCTTTGGAAATCTGTACCTGAGACATTTAGAATAGATGACACAATTGCAGGTGTTATGCAGTGAAGACTAAACAATCATAGCTACAATGATTTTTTCTTCTTCTTATTAGGCACTTTTTTTATTGGTGCCATAACAAAAGCTTGAATTGATCAATGTAATTATCTGTATCTCAGACACAGCAATGTTTGTATTTATTTGAAATTTAAAATAAAAATATGCTTTGGTGCTTTTTGCATGGATAATAAATATCTTGAATTTACACATATTAAATCCCCCTTTCATCCCAAACTAAACACAACACTTGTTATCCTAACAACATCAATGGCCAAAGATCATTATGGAGTTTTTGACAAAACAACAGCTGTGATCACATTATCTATGAGAAATTGGAAGTATTGTTATAATTATTAACCTGAAGGCTGTGTAACATATGGACGGAAGTTCGGAGTAAGACTAACTATACTGTTATGTTATAAAAATCACTAGTAAACAATTTTAAATGGAAAGTTTAGTTCTTGTGGTTCTTTATTGTTGATCAAGTAATACAGAGCGGGCATACCTTTCCCACAAGTATTTAATAACCGCATAGGTGCACAGAGTGGCATAACGGAGATATTTTGGGCCCTAAGCGGATCTTACCTAAAGGATACAAAGACTATAATAATAGC